>PVIU01014172.1:25950-53239 GCA_004026605.1 Ondatra zibethicus | reverse complement strand
CCTTGGTTTGTGATGACTAGACTTCTAACAGACACAGACTGGGAGGGAGGATACTCAAGGCTGCAGTGGCCAGAGGCAGTAAACAGGGAGATATGACTTAAAAACAAAGTCTACAGAGCTGGACATTAAAAATAAGTTCTGGGGACCTCACAGTGACTTTGTTGTAAAAATAGCAGTTTGTATACTTCAAGATTGTTTGTTAAACACAGATCCAAAAATATCCTGCTGCAAATTAGTGAGAGCGAGACTTGTCAGTCACACTGATTCAATCATTCCATGGTGTGTGCACAGCAATATACATTATTCCCTACATCTAACTATTCCTTTCTTTTTTCATCTACAGGAAAGCATTAATGCAGGACACATGGCATTTTCATTTCAAAAAAACTTAGTAACTATACAATTTAAATTTTGAAAAGGCAAGTATGATTAAGAACAATAATAAAACATGCTCTGTAAATACTTTTTTCCATAGTCTATTTTCATGGTTCTGAGCTCAGCAGAATGCCACCAAGATTTGATACCACGTCTGTATTAAAGACCTCCTTGCTGGGGACCTTGGAAAGTCACTTCAAGGTGTAGGTCCTACTCTTTAGATAATGAGATTTGTCTACTAGAGGCCTACAAATCTGCTCCTCCTTCCCCAGAGTCTGTTTTCTTCTTGTTGTTGGGGTAGGGGGTCTATCTCTGCATTTTATTCTGTTTTGCTGTCTTTTTGTTGTCTTGGTTGGGATTAAGCTACTGATTTAATTCCTTTAGTATTATTTCTTAATTAGTATACAAAATAAGAGGGGTTTCATTGTGACATTTCCATACTTTTTGTTAGTCCCCTTCTTCCCCTCTCCTTTCTCCTATTCTCTTGCTGTCCCTCCTTCTTCCCACAGTGGCCAATCTTCTGTTTTCACATCACACATTTTCTATCCCCACCTCGATTTCCCCAACTTAAAACTTTTCCAAAGTGGCCACGGACTACAGATGTGGGAAGAAAGAAACGGAGGTACCTTCTGGAGGAAATAGGGAAGTGGGTAGAGGAGAAAATATCAGGAGTGAAAAACAATTGAGAAGAAAGCATAATGGCATAGATGTATGCAAATACCATATTATTATCCTGTTGATCCAGGTGTGGTGAGTCAGGCCTACAGTCCCCAGAAAACAACCTCCAATTGGAGGCCAACCTACTGTACTAGTGAGTTCCAGGCCAGCTCGGGCTGCAGAGTAAGGGAGACTATCTCAAAACCGCACAAAATCTGAGCAATAGCGGGGAACAGAGACAGTATCCTCGTAGGAGAGAAATGAGCCAGATGCTTCTCCTCCATGATAAAGTGTTGGCAGATAATGCCAAAAACTGAACATATGGCCCAAAGAAACGTAATGCACCATGCAGAACCTGGGCGTGCACTTGCCAGGAAAGACAGTGCCAGGGGCTGGGGAGCCGGTATGGACTGGGCAGACAAGACAACTACTCTTCACAACAAACCTTAGAGCTTCCTCTATGTGGAACCCGGATGCTTATTTTTATTTTATTATTGATTTCTATTGAGCTCTACATTTTTCTCTGCTCCCCTCCCAGCCTCTCTCCTCCCCTTAAAATCTCTTCCAAGGTCCCCATGATCCCAATTTACTCAAAGATCTTGCTTTTTCTATTACCCATGTAGATTAGATCTATATATGTCTTTTTTCGTGGCTGGGTTATTTTGCTTTTTTTTTTTTTTTTTTTTTTTTTTTTTTTTTTTTTTTGGTTTTAGAGATAGGGTTTCTCTGTAGCTTTTGGTGCCTGCCCTGGAACTAGCTCTTGTAGCCCAGGCTGGCCTCGAAATCATAGAGATCCTCCTGCCTCTGCCTCCCGAGTGCTAGGATTAAAGGCGTGTACCACCACCGCCCCGCTATGTATGTCTTTTTTAAGGTCCTCATTGTTGTCTAGGTTCTCTGGGATTGTGATTTGTGGGCTGGTTTTCTTTGATTTTTGTTTAAAAACCACTTATGAGTGAATACATGTGATAATTGTCTTTCTGGGTCTGGGTTATCTCACTAAAAATGATGTTTTCTTGCTCCATCCATTTGCCTGCAAAATTCAAGATGTCGTTATTGTTTTCTGCTGTGTAGTACTCCATTTTGTAAATGTACCACATTTTCTTTATCCATTCTTCAGTCGAGGGGCATTTAGGTTGTTTCCAGGTCTGGCTATGACAAACAACGCTGCTATGTACATAGTTGAGCACATGACCTTGTGGCACAATTGAGCATCCTTTGGATATATACCCCAAAGTGGTATTACTGGATCTTGAGGAAAGTTGTTTCCTAATTTTCTGAGAAATCACCATAGTGATATTCAAAGGGGCTGTTCCAGCTTGCATTCCCACCAGCAACTCAGAAGTATTCCCTTTACCTCTGTCTGATGTGGGGTTAGTGAAGATCTTTTCCCATTCTGTAGGCTATCGTTTTGTCTTGTTGACCTTGTCATTTGCTTTACAGAACCTTTTCAGTTTCAGAAGGTCCCATTTATTAATTGTTTCTCTCAGTGTTTGTGCTACTGGGATTATATTCAGGAGGTGGTCTCCTGTGCCAATGTGTTCAACTGTACTTCCCACTTTCTCTTCTATAAGGTTCAGTGTGGCTGGCTTTATGTTGAGGTCTTTGATCCATTTGAACTTGAGTTTTGTGCATGGTGATAGATATGGATCTATTTTCATTCTTCTACATGTTGACATCCAGTTATGCCAGCACCACTTGTTAAATATGCTTTCTTTTTTCCATTTGATATTTTTTGCTTCTTTGTCAAAAATCAGGTGTTCGAAGGTGTGTGGATTAATAACCAGGTCTTTTATTTGGGTCTATTGGTCCTCCTTTCTGTTTTTATGCCAATACCAGGCTGTTTTCAGTACTGTAGCTCTGTAGTCGAGTTTGAAGTCAGGGATTGTGATGCCTCCAGAAGTTCTTTTATTGTATGGGATTGTTTAGGCTATCCTGGGTTTTTTGCTTTTCCATATGAAGTTCAGTACCATTCTTTCGAGGTCTGTGAAGAATTTTGCTTTGATTTTGATGGGCATTGCGTTATCTATAGATTGCTTTTAGTAAGATTTCCATTTTTACTATGTTAATTCTACCTTCCAAGAGCATGGGAGACCTTTCCACTTTCTGGGGTCTTCTTCAATTTCTTTACTCAAAGATTTAAAGTTGTTGTCATAAAAGTCTTCCACTTGTTTGGTTAGAGTTACTCTGAGATATTTTATGCTATTTGTGGCTATTGTGAAGGGTGCTGTTTCTCTGATTTCTATCTCAGCCCTTTTATCATCTGTGTACAGGAGGGCTACTGATTTTTTTTAATTAATCTTGTATCCTGCTATATTACTGAAAGTGTTTATGTGTTATAGAAGTTCCTTGGTAGAATTTTTGAGGTCACTTATATAAACTATCATATCATCAGTAAATAGTGAGAGTTTGACTTCTTCTTTTCTGATTTGTATCCCCTTGATCTCCTTTTGGTGTCTTATTGCTCTAGCTAGGACCTCAAGAACTATATTGAATAGATATGGAGAGAGTGGACAACCTTGTCTTTTTCCTGATTTCCAGTGGGATCGCTGGGAGTTTCTCGCCATTTAGTTTGATGTTGTCTGTTGGCTTGGTGTATATTGCCTTAATTATGTTTAGGTATGTTCCTTGTATCCCTGCTCTCTCCAGGATCTTTATCATAAAGAGATGTTGTATTTTGTAGAAAGCTTTCTCAGCATCTATTGAGATGATCATGTGGTTTTTATTTTTTAGTTTGTTTATATGTAACCTGGATGTTTTAAATGGAATCCATTCATTCAAAATTAAGGGAAGAAGAAAAGATCTCTTTTTCCTTCTCACAGTCCTCTTTCTAGTTTTATGACTTACACACACATGCCCATTTAAAATATTGGATCCACATGAGAGAAATGCAATGTTTGTCTTATTGAATTTAGCAATTTTGTTTAATATAATTTCCAGTTCCATTTTCCTGCAAATATCTTGTTTTGTTTAGCTTTTCTTTTTGACTGACTAAAACTCCACTGTTTAGGTACCATGGGTTCTTTTTTTAAAAAATAACTTTTTTTGAGATTATAATTACATCATTTCCCCTTCTCTTTCCTCCCTGCAACCCCCACACCATGGTGCCATTCACGCATTGATGGATATCTGTGCTTATTCCAACACTTGGTCTTCATGAATAGAGCAGCAATAAACATACATTGCAACTATCTCTGTAGTAAGAGACGGCATCTTTTTAAGCTCAGGAGTATTCGCATGTCCAATTTGTGGAATAGAGATCTTCAAGCCCTCTGATTGGCATGAATGAATTTTCACTTTAGTGTCTAAATAGATTGGCTTGCGGTTCATGCATTGTGAGAATTTCAGTCCCTAATTCCAACCTATTTTGAAGGGTTTTATTCTCCTGAAAAGGTCTCTGCAGCTTACGTTCTAGATGAACCTTGGAGCCCAGCAGCTGTTTTCTCACAGTGCTGAGCCAGCGGCGCTGGCATTGGTGTGGATGCTCATGGCATTGGTGTGGATGCTCATGGCATTGGTGTGGATGCTCATGCTCTCATCCCTGTAGCACCGCTAACCCAGTTGTTTATGTTGGGCTAAAGGACTTGGAAGAGTTATGAGGACACATAAATGGCGATTACTCAGAAACCTAAAATGTACAGTAAATATGATTGAATATCATATTATCTAACTGCTATTCCCTTAAATGAGTGATTTTTTACTTAACTTTTCCTATTTGGTCTCTTTTCTTTGGTATCTCTGTCTTAATGCATTTCTTTCATTGAAAGTGGCAGTCACAATTTCCAAGTCGTATTGATTTTTTTTCATTTAGGTTAACTCCACTCTGTCCTCATTTCTTTCTTCTCTGTCAGTGTCATATCAGACAACAGAAGTCATTAAGGATGCTTTCTTACCCACACGGCAGTGTGTCTCATAGTCCTGACTGCTACACAAAGCATCTGCAAACAATTCTTGCCTTAAATAGAATTCTCTTTTGTTTTTACCACACTGTTTCATTCTTGCTAAAAGTATAGCATGGTGAAATTCACCTGCCTTTTCTGCTGAGCAGTAGATCAACCTTCTGTGCTCTTGGCAGAAAATAAAAGAATGACCTTATCTCTGATCTGTTTGGTTTTTACTCCGTAGACAGTAGGGTTCATTGCTGGTGGAATAACAATGTAGAGATTGGCGAAAATAATGCAGAATGTGAGGGAGACACTGTGTCCAAAGCGGTGAGCAAGGATGGAGAAAAAAGCAGGTGTGTAGAACACGAGGATGGCAGAGACGTGGGACCCACAGGTGCCCAAGGCCTTCTGGCGTGCATCTCTGGAAGGGAGGCGAGAAAGAGCACGTAGGATGAGGGTGTAGGAGATGGCAATGAGGACCACATCTGAGATGACCGTCATGATGGGAACACAAAATCCATACCAGATATTGATGGAGATATCCACACATGCCAACCGGGCAACACCTATGTGCTCACAGTATGTGTGAGGTATGATGTGTGACCTACAGAAAGGTAAGTGTGTCAACAAGAATACATCTGGCAAGATGACAGAAGCTTCGAAAGGAGATGCCCACAGCAATCTTCAAAGATGGGAACATATATCAAGGGCGAGCAGATGGCCACGTAGCGATCAAATGCCATGGCCATTAGAATGGCTGAGTCCAGAACAAAGCTAAAGTGAAGGAAGAACATTTGCGTGAGGCAGCCTGGGAAAGTGATTTCTTGAGCCCCCATCCAAAAGATGCTGAGTGTTTTAGGCACACCAGCTGTGGACAAGATGAGATCAGTCATTGCCAGCATGGACAGAAAACAAAACATGGGTTTATGAAGGCTCCGTACCACTGCGATGACGTAGAGAAGTACACAGTTTCCCATCACAGTTATGATGTAGATCACACAGCAGGGAATCCAATCCACACATGGAATTGCTCCAAGCCTGGGATTCCCATCAAAAGGAAGGGCCCTGGGTTGTAACTGCTCACATTAAAGGTAACCATGGCAGGCCACGGTGTCTCCTAGCCTCCTGTCCTAAGAACAGAGAATGACAACAACATTCAGCATGACCTGAGTCACTCTCACTCCAAACCAAGCATCATTATGGATTCCTAAAGTAATTTGTCATCCAATATGACTCTTGAAGTGATAAATGATTGACAACGATGACAGCAATGTACATGCATCAGGTCATCCCAGACACACCGTGGTTACCCCATCTCAGGAAAAAATCTTTTGTTTTATCTTCTAATTGGCACATGCTTTCTAGGGAGCTTTCTGGATTATCTATACTCTATATTATACACTGTCTTCAGATGTAGATCAACAGATTACAAGACACACTTTTCACAAGTTAGCAGGTTGCAGTGATTATAGACATAATGGTCACTTTGTCATTGTAAAATATGTATGCATACACGTTTGCATGTCTGTCTGTCTGTATGTATGTATGTATCTATCCATCTATGTCTCAAGACAAACAACTATTTGCTCCTAAACTACCTGAAGATGATGGCTCTTGGATTTCTGAGGACAAAACCTTGTATTGTTAACTAGTAGCCTCATTCAGATCAGTAAATACTAGTTGAGTTCCAACACAATGCTGGATCACATATGTAACTAAAATTTAAATTAGAAAGGTCCCTTATAGCTGTTACTCATGGTTCCTCTACTTAAAAATAAGAAGAGGGAAGTCCAAGGCCCACCCCCATCCCTCCTGGCCTAGGAAGGAGTGCATTCAAAAAGACTCGGTTCTCAAAAAGATAATACATGCAGAAGAGATAGGTCCTGGTGGGCACCATGCCCTCTTTCAAGGAAGAAGGGGGAGGGAGGAGGGGTGGGAGGGTAGTGGGAGGGGACCGGGAGAAGGGGAAGAAAGGAAAAAAAATTTATTTCTTTAATTATGTTCTTGAATGGAAAAAATAAAACAAAACAATGTATGGGAAAAAAAGAAAAAAAAAATAAGAAGAGGGAAAGAGAGTTAGTTTCCACCACACTGAACACTATACAAGTGTATATATCTTGATTCTTGGGCTTAGTAACACTATAGGCTAAGATTTTTGTCCAAAAGAAAGATTTCACCATCCAAGAGGACATGTGAAAGAGTCCTGAACATGTTGACAGCAACCCTGTTGGCAAACCTCTCTCTCCAAAAATATTTACATTACAATTCATAACAGTAGCAAAATTACAGTAATGAAATAGCAAGAAAAATATGAAAATAATTTTATGATTGGGGGTTTCTGCAGCCATGATAAAAACAACCTGACCAAAAGCTATGGAAGGTAATGGAGAGAGGGGCTTATTCAGCTGACAAGTCCAGGTTTCAGGAAGTCAAGGCAGGAACTGGAAGCAGAATGTGAAGGCAAGCCTGCTCGCTCTTCCACATTATTACCTCCAAATAAGAACTCACCTCACATCAAAGGGTGGGACAAAAGGAGAAGGTGGGGTGAGATTTTTTTAAAAAACAATCTTTCTTTTGTTTGCTGTGTTCCAGTGTCTCTCGCTATGCAGAGCAGTCTTACCTTAAACTCCATACATACAAAAACACAGGCTGGCTTCAAATTCATGATCTTCCTGCCGGAGTGCTATAATTATAAAAATGTTCCACCATGCCTGGTTTAGAGTCCTTCAATTCTGAGAGCATGATATTACACAAAATGAAATAAGGCAAAGAAAGAAATACTTGAAGATCTTATCCATCAAATATAAAGGGTGAGACCATAAAAGTTGAGGGCAATTGGGGCTGGGGATATGGCTCATTCGGTAGAGTGCTTGCCTAGCAAGTAAGAAGTCCTGGATTTATTTGATCCCGAGACCGCACAAAACCAGGGGTGGTGGCACAGGACTATACTCCCAGCACCCAGGAGGCGGAGGCAGGAGGATCAGAATTTCGTGATTATACTTTTTACATAGCAAGTTCAAAGCCAGTTGGAACTACATTAGACATTCTCGAAAGAAAAAGAGAAAAGAAAAAACGGTCAGTGAGATGACTCAACAGGCAAGGAAGTTTGCTGCCAAGCCTGATAACCTGTGTTTAACTGCCAGGACCCACACACTGGAAGGAGAGAGTCGACTCCAGCGAGCTGCCCTCTGACCCCACATCACTCATGCCCACACACAAGCATACACACTTAAATAAATAAATATTTTTTATTTTAATAAAATCAAAGAAAAGACAGAGAAAGCACTTGAGGATACTTAAATGTGAACTAGGTAGGACAATTACGTAGTATAAAAGAGTCAGTGTTACTTTTATCAGATGTATCAAATTTCCAAAACTATAAAACATAAATACAGACATGCCAAAAATATTATGAAAAAATACTGGTACAGGGACTGGAGAGATGGCTCAAGAGTTAAAAGCACTGGCTACTCTTCCAGAGGTCCTGAGTTCAATTCCCAGCAACCACATAGTGGCTCACAGCCATATGTAATGAGATCTGGTGCCCTCTTCTGGCCTACAGGCATACATGCAGACAGAACACTATATACATAGTAAATAAATAAATCTTTTTAAAAAAACAATGCACATAAAATAGAAGTAAATAAATGGTTAAAAATTACAATGCTTGAATGATCAGTGCTCATCAGCACTTATATGAAGTACTAAATCTCAAAATACACGTTTTCAAAAAAAAATACTGGTACAGACTGTGTGCTTTGGAGACAGAAAGCTAGGACTATAATTAACTTTAGTCCTGCTTCCAAGCTTTGAGCTGTGTGAATTCGGAAACCTATTTGAAACCTGTAATTCTTAGACTTCATTTTTTGAAAGATCTGACATCTCTAATTCTTCTGGTTTATGTTATGACAACAAGAAACACACCTCCCAAATACATGCTCTGGAGCTCACTCAGCTTGTAGTAAGCTTTGCTCCCTTATCGGATTGTATGTATTTTATCATGAGTGTTTATCATCAACTGTCGGATGAAGGCAGAAAAAGAGCACTGGATAAAATATTAGCAAGCTCACCTCTGGGTATGCACATGCTCCTGCACGCTTGACTCTACTTTTTAGGTTACCTATGTGTCGCAGCCCAGAAGTTGCCTGAACAACACCAAGTGTCGCCACACTTTACTCAGCTACGTAACTGCTCATCTGTTTTAATTTTTTTCATGTCTGTTCAATGAAGCAGTAACACAAGCACTAGAGTCACAGCCTCAGCTTATAGCAAGGATGTTGCTTAAGGAAGAGCATTCTTGCTCTCAGCTCATGACTTTTTGACAAAGGAGCAATGGGCTTTTCATTTGCTGCCTCTCTCTCCCCAAATCCTGCCTGTAGTCAAACCCATTCAAAGAGCCAACACTCACCTAATCTTGGGAATCAAGCCAAACAGAAAGAAGAAAGTATGCTGCACAGACACACAGAAAATCCACAAGAGGGGCCAAAACGACAAGTGGAGAAGGAAGGAACTTCCAAGAGGTTGTTCCCATGCCCTTTTATGTTATTTGGTCACTGTTCAGTGTAGGAAAGAAACAAATAGTCAGAGCCTAAGGGACACATATGCTGTCTCCTCTTGGTCTCAAAGGAAGATGACAGAGATGTTTCTATTAACCCTGCATATGCCCCCCTACTTCTAGGAACAGGCTGTGTTTTTGTATGAGATTTGCTTATACATGTTATTTTGTGTATGTAGAAGGAAGTCACATCTGTAAGTCTGTCTGTCCTGGGTTAGAGAACTTAGGAGATGTTCTGGGTCTCCATGTAAGTATAAAGACATTAGAATAAATCTGTCCCATTAAGAGGGAGGGACTAAAGAGATGGTTCAGTGTTTAAAATCACTGGCTGCTCTTCCAGAGAACCCAGGCTTGATTGCCTTCCCCAATATGGCAAATCACAACCATCTGTAACTCCAATTCTTCTGGCCTCTGCAGGCCCAAGGCATGCATGTGGTACACAGACATGCATACAGGCAAAACACACATAAATTAAATGAATAAATCTAAACCAAATAAATAAGAGATTGTCTGATCCCACTTTTGTCTCTCTGTGTACTGTCCACGCTACAGGCAGACTGCATCTGACTGTCATTTCCTTAATGAAGTCTCTCTTTAACTCCCACTTCAGAGTCCAGCCATTTGCTATCTCATCTTTCTTTAATCCCCTATATCCAGACCTTTATGTCATTGCCATATTTTCATTATTGGGAAGTCAACTCAAGCAGATGCCTCATTATAAATGTTTCATTACTAAAACTAATACAATGACTAAAATACATTTCTAGTGAGAAGATAGTTAGGTTGCACTATTGATACTGTTAATTCCTGAAAGCCCAAGTCTCAAATGTACTTTTTAATGCATTCTTTATTAATTTTTATTGAGGAGGCTCTTACTGCCCAATTCTAATGGCCATGTTAGCTTCCCTGAGTTATGTGACGTCAGTACCAATAGCTATGTTATATCTGAAAACACATTCAACAAGAACTCTAAGATGTGTAATAAAATTGTTGATTTGCAGCTGTGCAACTTGGTCTCCTTGTGGAACTCCTAATAGTGGGAGCAAGAGCTGTCTATGACTCTGCTGCCTGCTTTTGGGACCGTTTCCTACCAGATTGCCTCGTCCAGTCTCAATAGCAGAAGAGATACCTAGTATCACTGAAACTTGATATACCATGACTGACTGATATCCATGGGAGGCCCGCCCTTTTCTGAAGAGAAACAGGAGGAGTGGATAGGAGGATAGTGGGAGGAGGGATTAGAAGGAGAGGAGGGTAGGGAAATGTTGGTCAGGATGTAAAAACAAAACAAAACAAAATAATCAAGAATTGCTAATTTGTTTTCCTTCAGTATTTTTTCTGTGTGTGTGTGGTTTGTGTGTATGTGTGTATGAATGGTATACATATGTGTACGTGCATGTTTACATGTATGTGGACACATGCCTATGGAAGCCTACAGTTGATGTTAGGAATCATCCTTACTTACTCTCCTGCTTTATTTGCTAAGGCTGGGTCTCTCAGTCAAACACAGAACTCACAGATATGGCTAGTTTCAGTAGCAAGCTTTTTCTAAGGATCCTGTCTCTACCTTCTGAGGTTGGAATTGCAGGCAAACCACACACCCAGCCAACATTTACGTCGGGTGAGGGGACCCCAACTCTGGTTCTCACACTTGTCCACCAAGCACCCTGGTCGCTGAGCTCACACTTGTCCACCAAGCACCCTGGTTCCTGAGCTCACACTTGTCCACCAAGTGCCCTGGTTCCTGAGCTCACACTTGTCCACCAAGCGCCCTGGTCGCTGAGCTCACACTTTTCCACCAAGCGCCCTGGTTCCTGAGCTCACACTTGTCCACCAAGCGCCCTGGTTCCTGATTTCACACTTGTCCACCAAGCGCCCTGGTCGCTGAGCTCACACTTGTCCACTAAGCGCCCTGGTTCCTGATTTCACACTTGTCCACCAAGCGCCCTGGTCGCTGAGCTCACACTTGTCCACCAAGCGCCCTGGTGGCTGAGCTCACACTTGTCCAACAAGCACCCTGGTCAGTGAGCTCACACTTGTCCAACAAGTGCCCTGGTCGCTAAGGTCACTCTTGTCCACTAAGCGCCCTGATCGCTGAGCTAACACTTGTACACCAAGTGTCCTGGTCACTGGGTGATCTCTCTGTCATATTTTTAAATTTAATTGAGTTTCCCTCAGACTAGACACAGCTTATCACCAATAATTTGATTTTAAAATGTATCTTTTCAGTATTCAGTAGTGCAAGACTAATTATTTAGATGTCAGTCAAATACAGAGCAATAAAATACACTGTAAGCCAATTTTTCCTGGGTCATTATTTTGTATGAAGAGCAGAGAAGGCTTAAGTCTCGGACATTCCTGATTCTTCTCTTTGTCTTCTCTGTGCTTCATAAAACAGTCAGTGTGCTTGCCTCCTTCCACACCTGGGCCCATCAGGCCACACCAAAGGCAGAGTCCAGTTCTGTCACTAGAGCCGAGGTCTGGTAAATCTCCACGGTAGGCATATGCTCTAACGCCCTGCTTTATTTATTTGTAATTCACATCAAAATATGCCATCTGATAATTCACCCCTAATTAATAATACTCACCCTTAATTAAATAATTAAGAAGCAATTATTTTACACATCAGTAGAATTCTTACTGCAAGATCACGGAGTGGTCCCCTGACAAGCTGTTGGCTCTGCTAGTTCACATCTTAGAGGAGTTCATAGGAAGTAAAATCCCTTAAAATGGAAGGCCCTACAATTTAATTACCTTTTAATTAAATTGCATTTTATTGAGCAATTTGTTTAATTTGAAACTTCGTTACATTTTTGATGATTAGGCACCTAAAAGACTAAAATGGCAATTTCCTTATGTCTAATTTAATCGTTCATGTTTTAAAGATTATTTGGGGCCTGGTGGTGGTGGCGCACACCTTTAATGCCAGCACTCAGGAGGCAGAGACAGGCGGATCTCTGCGAGTTCGAGGCCAGCCTGGGCTACAGAGAAGTTCCAGGACAACCAGGGCTACACAGAAAAATCCTGTCTTGAAAAACCAAAAAAAGTAAAGATTGTGAGTCAATTATTAGATCTTAGCCAACTATTTGAGCTCTAATTTGGCTTTTGCTTGTTTTTACCATATAGAATGAAGTCTTTTAGAAGATCCCTTAGTCCCGTCATCCTATGGAAAAGTATTCTAACCTTTCATTTCTTTATATTTTTCTTTTTTTTTATGTGTGTGTTTTGCCTGCATATGTGCATGTGCCATGTGCATACCTGGTGTCCTCCAAAACCTGAAGAGGATGTCAGGTCCCTAGAACTGAAATTACAGATGGTTGTGAGCTCTCATATGGGTGCTGGGAATCAAAGCCATGTCCTCTAGAAGAGAAGCCAGTGCTCTGGACTGCTGAGTTATCTCCAGTATCTCTCTTCCTTTCAAAAATATCTTTAGCATTATCCTAATCCTCTTCATAAAAGAAACATCTACAACACTGATTTAATAGTTTCATTAAGATTTTCTTTTCATGTATTTGATAAATGGAACCTGGCAGATAACAGGACAGATAACTGATGTTGTCTAAAAATAAACAATAACCGCCATATTAAAAGTCAAGAAACCTGTTTCAGCAAGATGGTCCAGCAGCTAAAGGTGCTGCATCCAAGTCGGAAAACCTGGGTTTGATCCTCAAAACCTACGTGGTAGAAAGAGAGGACTAGCTTCCTCACAAGTTGTCCTCTGGCCTCCATGTGAAAGCTGCGGCCTGCCTGTACCCACATACATATGCATACACACATAATGCACATGCTTGCACATGCACACACGAATAGACAAATGTAATTGTTTTAAATCTAGAAACTACAGAAACAACATTAATTCCCTACCTCCCTGTGACACAAGAATACACAAGTAAGGTGTGTGTACAAATAATTACCAAAAAGAATTGCAAGATTCTTATTTAAGACAAGTTGTTTATTTTCAGGGGTGAAATAAATATCTTTCCTCTTCTAACCTCTGAGCCTCTTTTCCTAAAACTAAAATGGTTGGGTAGGTTTCTGCGTAAAATAACTAAGAAAGCAAAACCCCCATTCTGATTAGGAAGAATAGTTCCATGTGTCCTCTCTTGGAAGTCAGTGGCTGTAGTTTCAATCTTTTACCTACTATATTTTATGAGCTAGCTGTCCTCCAAATGCACCACTTCAGGCATCTGTCACTGGGACCATTTGGGAAAGAGCAGAAGAATGACTTTATCCCTTATCTGCTTGGTCTTCACCCCATAGACAACAGGGTTGAGTGCAGCTGGGACAATGACACACAGGTTGGCAAACACAATGTGAAAAGTGCGAGGGGCAACGATGGAGAAGAATGCTGGGATACAGAGCATGAGGATGACACAGGCATGAGAACCACAGGTGCCCAGGGCCTTCTGGCGTGCGTCTCGGGAGGAAAGTCAAAAAACAGCACGTCGGATAAGAGTGTAGGAAATGGCTATAAGGACCACATCTGTAATTACTGTCATGATGGGAACACAAAATCCATACCAGATGTTGACGGAGATCTCCGCACACGGCAGTCGGGCAACACCTATGTGCTCACAGTAGGTACGGGCAAGGATCTGTGTCCTGCAGAAGGGTAGGTGGCTCACAGGGAACACACACGGGACAAAAACACAAAAACTTCGGAAAGAAATTCCTACAGCGATTTTGACAGTGGCTTTGGGTGTGAGAATAGTGGTATATCTCAAGGGTGAGCAGATGGCCACATAGCGGTCAAATGCCATGGCCAGCAAGATAGCCATGTCCAAGATGAAGCTATAATGCAGAAAGAATAACTGGGTCAGACAGCCTGGAAAACTGATTTCCTGAGGACCAAACCAGAAGATACTAAGAGTCTTGGGGACACAGGTAGTAGACAATATGAGGTCAGTCGTGGCCAACATGGAAAGGAAGAAGAACATGGGGGAATGAAGACTGTTTTCCACTGAGATGAGGTAGAGAAAGATGCTATTGCCCGTGATGGCCACCAAATAGATAAAGCAGAAAGGGATGCTGATCCAGACATGGTATTGCTCAAGTCCAGGGATGCCCGAGAGGGTGAAGGGGCCAGTGCTGTAGCTACTTGTGTTGTGCATGACTGTTGAGATCTGAACAATAGCCCTTCTATCCTAAAAGCAAATGTGTACGGTGAGCATGAGGAATTGCGTGGTAATTCTTCCTCCACAACCTCCTTGGGACCAATTCTCCTCTTTCCTATACTTGAGAAAAGAAAATCAGGTTACTATTAAGAGCACTATTCATGGGCAGGAAAAATTGCTCCTTGGTGAAAAGCACTGGCTGCTCTTCCAGAGGTCCTGGGTTAAATTTCTGACACCCATTTTTGTGGGTGTAGTGGCTCACAGTCATCTGCTAAGTCCAGTCCCCAGGAGATCTGACACCCTCTTCCGACCTCTTTGGACACCAGGCACACACATAATGCACATATATACATTCAGGCAAAGCATTCACGCCAAAAATCATAAAATAAATATATGGCCCCAAAAGAAAGCAATGCTCATGACTTTGAGAGTCATCAGACTCCTGATATTATTTCCCAAGTTTGTCTAGAAACCAAACCAGAGAGAAATAATTTGTCCAGTTTCTAAACTACTAATCCTGTTGAAATGACTGAGTTTTCCCTGAGTCTATATACTCATTACTGTATGGGTGTGTATAGGGAAAAGGACACGAACTGCATATAGGAACAGGAATTCACCACAGAGAATGGGAACATGAGGTCATCAGCAACTTTGAAAACCTACTATACTCCAGCATCTCTTATGTATTATCTTATTTAGAAGCTCCTTATTAAAAAAATGAATTTTGTCTTTTCACTTTTGTCTTGTTGTGAGAAAATGAACATCTGTGAAGTCATCTATCTAGCCAAGGAAGATCTCATCTCTAAGAACTGGTAGAGCCAAGATTATTGGATTCCATGACCAGCACTCTTTTGTGGTGCTCTCGTTTTTCCAGGCAATGCCTGCAGATGTCCTGAGATGCCGAGGACTCACAAGTGATGTGAAGCTGTGAAGAGAACAGTAATACACAGAACCAAGAGGTGTCCAAACACTAACTCCACATCAGTTTCCGCAGTCACTGTCCTCCATGCCCTGGGACTTTCAGACCAACATGCTCTGAGACAGGGATACCTGAGACCTCCTCGTGGAGAACAAGACATGAAGCTGGATCGCCTGTCTACCTGATAAAGATGAAGGAGGAAAATCTCCTGTAAGAATTGGAGAAGATGCCGAGCGGTGGTGGCATACACCTTTAATCCCAGCACTTAGGAGGCAGTGGCAGCACTCACTCTGTGAGTTCGAGACCAGCCTGGTGTACAAGAGTTTGCTCCAGGACAGGCTCCAAAGCTACATAGAAACCCTGTCTCAGGGGGAAAAATATTGGCAAAGACTTTGAGCCACTTGTACTTTTTAAGAGTAATGCTGGGAGGACTGTAGTGTAGGAAATGCAGAATTTACTGATTTTAATGTCACTCAGAGTAGAAACAAGGAAACTTGAAAAGTTGTGCTTTGAAAGTTTTCAGCATTTGATGAAAGGTCTTAGCCTGAAAGCACTGTTGAAGCTCTCCTAGCAGTCCTCTGAGAAGGCTGGGGGCCTAACACAGACGCTGTAGTGCAGCCCAGCAGGCGCCACCATGTGCCTGTGCCAGCACTGAGGAGGATCAGAAGTTAAGGTCATCCAGGTGCAAATGGCAAATTTGAGGCCAGCCTAGGATCTATGAGATCCTGTCTCAAAAAAGAAGAAAAACTATGAGATACACCATAATATTATCCTTATTTTACAAATGTAGAAAGTAAATGAGAGAGAAATAACTTTTCAAAAGTTACAGGATAAGTAAACATTACATCTGAGAGTCAAACGCCAAGTCTTAAAACTTTTTTGTTCATAAGCAAAATTCACAATGGAGCTAACGAGCCCTGTGGAGAACAGAAAGTACATGATATCAGCATAGCAATAGACAGGTTATACACCATAAAGAAAGCATAGCAAACCAAAACATAAAACAAGTCAACAACACGACACCAAACACACCCCTTATAACTACAGACGTATATTGCTTGAACTTTTCTATCATAAAATCTAAGTTCTCTGTAAATTTACAGACAATAAATAAACCCAATTATATGTTGCTGACATGTGAAACACTTAAATAAAATGACCCAGAAATGACAAAATAAAATAATGAATAAGTATTTTTGGACAAATTTTAAAAATGTAACAAAAGAAATCTTAGCAACATGGAAATAAGAAAAGGCCAATTTAAGGGTCAGGGTGATGGATCAGCAGGTAAAGGCACTTGCCACCAAGTCCAATGACATGAGTTTGATCCATGAGACCCACATAGTGGAAGGAGAAACTGACTCCTGAAAATTGTCCTCTGGCGTCCTGCACACTAGAGTACACACACACACACACACACACACACACACTCACACACACACACACACACACACTTATACTAAATAAATAAAGCTACATAAGAATATTTAAAGTAAATTTTACTATGTAATCATTGAATAGAGAAAAGGGGATTGTACTGTTTAAAAGAACACTCCTTAATGAAAATGGAAGTCATGTCCCTTATAGGCAGTTCCTAGAATTCAGTTGTGTTTATTTATTGTGTGTGGGGGGTCACGTGGAGGTCAGAGGGCAACTTTGTGGAGTTGGTTCTCTTGTTCCAGCTTTGTATGGGTCTTAGGGATCCAACTTAGGCCACAGGCTTGTCCAACAAGCCCTTTCACCCACTAAGTCATTCATCAACCTCTTTGAGTCTTTGTTTTCATGTAATTATTTGAACTAATTACACCATATCCACGCAGCCACTTTTCTCCTGTTCTCTAATTATCCTCCAAGCAAACCTTCCAGTTCTTTGACATCTCTTCATTAACTGCAGCTGTTTGCACTCATGTGACCCACCAAAAACTTCTTAAAGTCTTCCTTCATTGTGACTGGCGTGTCATATGTAACCAGCTCCAAAGCTACAGTTTAAAGCCCTGTAACTCAAAGCTGATCAGTGCACAAAGAGCTGTGGAAGCAGATGACATGTGCCGTACAAACACGGCGAGGTACACACTCTGTTCACGCCCATCTTAGCGAGGCTGGGCGCCTCGGGCTCCCTTCATGTGAAGTCTTCTCCCACTGCGGCTCCTGCTTCCAGCAAAGCCGTGTTTCTTACTTCAGCCTCAGCAAGCCCAATCCACTCCATGCATGTAAATGGAGTAGAAAAAAAACAGTTTTCAGATTTCTCTATATTGGAAACTTTATTTCTTCTTTTAGGAAATTCATAATACTTACATTATTTATTTAACATTTCTTTTCCAGACTAGACTCTAATCTTTGTAAAGACGAAAATCATGTCAATGTTGTTCACTTTTCATACTACCCTCAAGGCCTATACAACAGGGTCACTCAAGAACATTTTTAGATGAAATATCAATAATTAAGCCAAATAAAAATGAATATTCTCACTAAATGTCTCTGACAATAAATTTTCATATATTAAATTTGTATTGCTTTCTATGCAAAGCAAAATAAGCCTATGCAATTTGGAAGTCAGTATGTGCCAAGCCACATACAAACATTAACGCCATTTTCATTAAAGATATAAGTAAGGTTATAATTGTCATTTTTATTGATATTTCCCAAGAGCATGAGACACTTTGGGGACAGATTGCCTTTGCCCATTCCTTTCATTTTGGCTTGTGCTGGTGGCCATGACAGAGGAGTTGCAGTTACTCTGGGTGTATCCTGGGAGGCAGAGCCCTGGAGGATTGTCTGCAGAACGCCCCTTGCTCTCGCTGTGCTTCCATCTGTTTGCTGCTGCTGTGTTCCTGCTGTATTTGACATGGTATGATTTGGTATGATTACTAGATGAAGGGATCCCAGCACACGCCTTTAATCCCAGCACTAAGGAGGTAGAGGCAGGGGGATCTCTGTGAGTTTGATGCTAGCCTGGTCTACAGAGTGAGTTCCAGAACAGACATCAAAGCTACACACAGAAACACTGTCTCAAATAACCAAAAAGAAAAAAAAAATGCTGGGCAGTGGTGGTGATGCACGCCTGTAATCCCAGCAGAGGCAGAGGCAGGCAGATCTCTGTGAGTTCAAGACCAGTCTGGTCTACAGAGCGAGTTCCAGGACAGCCAAGCTACACAGAGAAACCCTGTCTCAAAACAAAACAAAACAAAACAAAAACAAAAAACCAACCAAACAAAAAAGAATCATTGCTTTGGGGAGCAGATGTTATGGTGGGGAAATAAATACAAAGAACAATGTTTAACTCCTTGTGGCCTCTAAGAGAAACATGATGCAACTGTGCTCTTAATGTGACTTCTAATGGATAGATTTTAATTTGGTTTCAGAAAATATGTAACTTGTGGCTGTGAGGTCATCTTTTCTTGCATAGAAATATCTGTCTTGGATGGAATAAAAGGGATGTGGGAGGGGAACAGAAAACCAGCAGAGAGGAAAAGAAAAAGAAAAATTAAGCTTCAGCTTCAGAAAAAGTCTCCTGTGTGTATGCAGCTCCGCGGACGCCTCACAAGAAAAGTCTTCTGTGTGTGCGCAGCTCCACGGACGCCACGCATCTGTCCAGTTTCTCTGAGCTGCTGAAAGCCTGTCCATCAGCAGCAGGCTTAGCTGAAAGTCTCTGCAGAGAATGTGTCATAGCAGGAAGGGCCTCCAGTGTGAGGAGGCACTGAACACTGCTCGGTGCATTGATTTGTTCTTCAGTCTTGCTTAAGGTTCAGATATTTCCACAATTACAACTGTATCGTCTTACTTAAAACTCTGTTGCTATAAAACAGTAATCACCCTAAACCGAAAAAATATGTAAAGCATATCCCACTGACTTTGCTGACATGGAACCTATTTGCCAACCTTTCCACCCGGCTTCTGTTCTTATTCTCCGTTATAATTAATAGGTGGCTAAGATGAATGAGTGAATCCAGAACGGTGAGGAAATGTGTGCTGCAATGACACAAATGCCCAGATACTTGCAGACTCACAAAACTGACAGTCACAACATAGCCCAGAGAACTGCTTAGAAACCAACTGTAGATGAACATGGTAACCCATAATCTGAGGACTTGGAAGGCCCTACAAGTTTAAGGCCAGCCTGGCTCAAATAGTGAGTTCCACACCTAGAATATACAGTAAAACACTGTCTCCTAAACCAAAGAAGTAAAGTAAAATAAGTGATAATGTTAAAAATAACTTTCAGAGCTAAGTTGGATGAGTTTGATCTGTTTCCTACTTGTGTTACATTGAACACATGATTTGATATCCCCAAAATGTTCTTTTCTTCCTAGAAGTAGGGACTTACAAGCTCTTCATAAGTAGCAAAGCATAGGGCAGGTGAGTGACTCAAGACACCTGCCACCGGTGTTCCATCCCCAGCACCCCACGTAAGGAGCACAGAAAGAACTAATGCCACAGGTTGTCCTCTGGCTCCGTACGCGTGCTGTGACCCCTGTAACATACATGCACCACCACAACCACTACTCCTCTCTCACCACCTCTCTCTCTCTCTTTCACAACACATACACACCACCACCACCCCTACCACCACCCCTCTCTCCCCACCTCTCTGTCTCTCACAGACACACACACACACACACACACACACACACACCAAGTACATAACAAATAGAATTTTAAATTTTAATAAATAATGAACTATTAGTAATATTTTCATTATCATAGACAGATTCTAATGTGCATGGACGTTAGAAACCCTGAAAATGCATAAAAGCCTCAGAGCCAGAGTCAGAATCCACCTTTCTGGTTCCAAGCTCTCTCCAGCCTCGTCGGTCCTCTATCCCACCTACCCACAATCATTTCGTTCTCTGATGCCTTATAATCTGAGCCCCAGCCCTGAAGACTTACTTACAGGAACTAAACTAAGCCCATCGCTGTGTCTCTCAGCTCTCTTCTGCTCACTGCTTAGCCTCCAGAACTTCACTTTGGCTTGCCAATCTTGCCTGCCTTGTCCAAACCCAACACTTCCCAAACCCCAGATCCTTGATAAGGACTGAAGGACAAAGAGAAATAGCACTGTTTAAAGGAAATCCTCTTATTCTTCTTCCTAGACCTTCAGAGAGCCCGCTCTGAGCTTGCAGGCCCCAGAGGGACCCACACACGAACCTCATCAGTGAATTGGATATTGCACAGAAACTCATCCCAAGGGTATAGCTGGTGAGGGCTTGAGATCCCAAAGGCTGAGCTGCACTGAGTCCCCACAGCAGCCTCAGCTCTTCCAGGACAGCTGGTATCCTGAGAGAAGAAAATCCCGGGAGGATTTCAAACTATGTCCTCTCCACTGACAAATACAACCTTCAAGGCGCTCTCTGTGTGCCTTATGCTTGTGTTTGAAAGAGTTTGCGCCTCCCTTCTCACACATGATGTAGTTATAGCTTTGTAGAGCTATAAAGTGAGATAGAGAAGGAAAAAAGGGGATATTGGTTTTCTAATTCCTAAACACTTAAGTTTTGGTGATGTCAAAAGCTCGGAGCAAGACAGAATAAATAGACCAAAATTTGTACTAGATGAAGCTCTTCAATACAACGCTTTCAAAGCTGACTTCTAGGTTAAATACTCAATTACCTACTCAAATTAGAAAAAAAAAAACAGCAATGAAAACAAACTTTTCAGTCAAGCAACATCACATGGGCGGCTTAAAATAAGTATGGTGGGATTATATCCACCTTGGGACTCAGAAACCTTCAAATCAACCTGATAGTTGGAAGACAAACACGTACCCATCCAAGCTCCGCCTCAAACACATCCCCATCCAAGCTCCGCCTCAGACAAACACATCCCCATCCAAGCTCCTCCTCAAACACATCCCCATCCAAGCTCCGCCTCAGACAAACACATACTCATACCACCTCTGCCTCAGACAAACACATCCCCATCCAAGCTCCGCCTCAGACAAACACATCCCCATCCAACCTCTGCCTCAGCCTCTTGACTCAATCTGAGCTGCACATGAGCTTCAGACATGTAATTAGCTCTTTCTGGGTTTTATTTTTTGGGATGAGGTGACATCTTTTACCATCACCATTCAAATTTCTAAGCTTGGGAACATCCTTGGAGTATATTAGCATGTCATTAGATTTATTTACGTGTGTGGCTGTAAGGGATGGAGAAAAAAAGATAGATATCAGATCCAGTGCCGGTGGATACAACCCAACCGGTAAGTGGGTCCCAGCCCAGCCTCCCAGGAGCCCCGGGAGGGGTCTACAGGTGGCCTCCAATCCCCAAGGCTTTCTAGCCACTTAGGGGGCCTCCCCCCTCTACTGGCTTTTCTGCTTATTCCACCCCAGCTTTCCCCCGGGCACCCCTTTCCATCTGCAGGGTCATAGCTTCCCCAAACTCAGCCTGCTTCTGGGCTGAGGCTTTGGGGGGAGGGTGAGCGCAGGGCTACAGGGGTCCCCTTGTCCCATGGAGCAGAGCAGAGTGGGCAACTTTTACCAAGCCTGCCCTTTTGACTGCGTGGTCCTGGGCCAGCAAGGGGACCTGATCCAGTGCCGGTGGATACATGCGGATGGCAAGTGGCCCTGACCAGTGCAGGCGGATACATCTGGACCGAGGGACCAAGCAACCGAGACTCTCCTGACCACATTCGAAGGAAGAGATGAGCAGGCGCCAATCCAAGATTCCTCCAGCAACCTGAAAAGCAACATGATACACCAGAATCCAGCGAGTATGCAACAGGAAAACCTGAGCAACCTAACCCAGAAGAAGTAGAAGAAATCGACTTTAAATAAAACATTATGAAGGTGATAGAGACCATTAAAGAAGAGGTGAAAAACTCCTTTAAAGAAAGGTACGAGAAAACTAACAAAAAGAAGAAATGAATAAATTCCTCAAAGATACCCTAGAAAACCAAGAAAAAGCAAACAAACAGGCAATGGAAACAGTTTAAAACTTGAAAACGGAAATGGAGGCAATGAAGAAAACACAAACCGAAGGATGGCAGGATATAGAAAATCTGTAAATGAACAGGAACAGGAACTACAGAGACAAGAATAACCAGCAGAATACAAGAGATAGAAGAAAGAATCTCAGATGCTGAAGATACAATAGAGAAAATAAACTCAGTGATTGAAGAAAACAACAAATCCAACAAATTCATAACACAAAACATACAGGAAACCTGGGACACCGTGAAAAGACCAAACCTAGGAATAATATGGGTAGAAGAAGGAGAAAAATTACAGCTCAAAGGCCCAGAAAATATATTCAACAAAATTATAGAAGAAAACTATCCCAACCTAAAGATGGATATTCCTATGAAGGTTCAAGAAGCATACAGAACACCAAATAGGCTGGATCAAAAAAAAATTCCCTTGCCATATAATAATCAAAACACAAAACATACAGAATAAAGAAAGAATATTAAGAGCTGCAAAGAAAAAAGGTCAAGTAACATATAAGGGTAAACCTATGAGAATTACACCTGACTTCTCTATGGAAACCATGAAAGCCAGAAGGTCTTGGATAGATGTGCTGCAGACACTAAGAGACCATGCATGCAAGCCCAGACTACTATACCCAGCAAAGCTTTCTTTCACCATCGATGGAGAAAACAAGATATTCCAGGATAAAAACAAACTTAAGCAATATATAGCCACAAACCCAGCCTTACAGAAAGTACTAGAAGGTAAACCACAACTAAAGGAAGCAAACAACACCCATAATAACACAGACATCTAACAACCCTCCACCAGCACAACTCAAAGAAGGGAGACACACAAACCCTACCACCAAATAGAAAATAACCGGAGTTAGCAACCACTGGTCATTAATATAGCTTAATATCAATGGACTCAACTCACCTATAAAAAGGTACAGGTTAAGAGAATGGATACAAAAACAGGATCCAACATTCTGCTGTTTACAAGAAACATACCTCAACCACAATGACAGACATTATCTCTCAGAGAAAAGGGTTGGGAAAAGGTTTTTCAATCAAACAGCCCTAAGAAACAAACAGGTGTGGCATACTAATATCTAACAAAATCGACTTCAAACTAAAACCAACCAGAAGAGACAGAGATGGACATTTCACACTCATAACAGGAAAAATTCATCAAGATGAGGTCTCAATCCTGAATATCTATGCCCCTAATATAAAGGCACCCACATAGATAAAAGAAACATTACTAGAACTCAAAGCACATATCAAACCCCACACACTAATAGTAGGAGATTTCAACACTCCTCTCTCACCTGGTGGACAGGTCAACCAGACAGAAACTTAACAAAGAAATACAAGAACTAACAGATGTAATGAATCAAATGGGCTTAATAGACATCTATAGAACACTGCATCCAAACAGGAAAGAATATACCTTCTTCTCAGCATCTCATGGAAGCTTCTCGAAAATTGATCACATACTCCATAACAAAGCAAACACAAACAGATACAAAAAGTTGGAGTAACCACCTGTGTCTTATTGGATCACCATGGAGTAAAGTTAGAATGTAACAACAATTCCACCCCCAAAAAGCATACAAACTCATGGAAACTGAACAGTCAACTACTGAACCACTCCTGTGTCAAGGAAGAAATAAAGAAAGAAATTAAAGTCTTCCTTGAATTCAACGAAAATAAAGAAACAACATACACTAACCTATGGGACACTATGAAAGCAGTGCTAAGAGGAAAGTTCATAGCACTTAGTGCCCACATAAAGAAAATGGAGAAAGCACACATTAGTGACTTAACAGCACACCTGAAAGCTCTGGAAAAAAAAAGAAGCAGACTCACCCAGGAAGAATAGAAGACTGTAAATAATCAAACTGAGGGCTGAAATCAACAAAATAGAGACACAGAAAACAATCCAAAATCAATGAAACAAAGAGCTGATTCCTTGAGAAAACCAACAAGATCAACAAACCCTTATCCAAACTAATCAAAAGGTGGAGAGAGAACACTCAAGTTAAAAAGATCAGAAACGAAAAGGGGGACATAACAACAGACACTGAGGAAATTCAGAGAATCATTAGTTCTTACTACAAAAGCCTGTATGCCACAAAATTGGAAAATGTAAAAGAAATGGACAGTTTTTTAGATAAATACTATATACCAAAATTAAATCAAGACCAGGTGAACAATTTAAATAGACCTATAAGTCGTGAGGAAATAGAAGCTGTCTTCAAAAACCTCCCAATCAAAAAATGCCCAGGACCAGATGGCTTTAATGCAGAATTCTACCAGAACTTCCAAAAAGAGCTAATACCTATACTCCTTAATGTGTTTCACATAATAGAAACAGAGGGGTCATTGCCAAACTCTTTTTATGAAGCTACAGTTACCCTGATACCAAAACCACACAAAGACACTACCAATAAAGAGAATTACAGACCAATCTCACTTATTGAAATCGATGCAAAAATTCTCAATAAAATATTGGCAAACCGAATCCAAAAACACATTAAAAAATCATCCATTATAATCAAGTAGGCTTCATCCTAGAGATGCAGGGCTGGTTCAACATATGAAAATCTATCAATGTAATCCATCATATAAATAAACTGAAAGAAAAAACCATATGATCATTTCATTAGATACTGAAAAAGCATTTGACAAAATTCAACATCCATTTAAGATAAAGGTCTTGGAGAGATTAGGGATACAAGGATCATATCTAAATATAATAAAAGCAATATATAGCAAGCCGAAAGCTAACATCAAATTAAATGGAGAGAAACTCAAAACAATTCCACTAAAATCAGGAACAAGACAAGGCTGTCCACTCTCTCCATATCTCTTTAATATAGTCCTTGAAGTCCTAGCAATAGCTATAAGACAAAATAAGGAGATCATGGGGATTCGAATTGGAAAGGAAAATGTCAAACTTTTATTATTTGCAGATGATATGATAGTGTACATAAGTGACCCCAAAAACTCTACCAAAGAACTCCTACAGCTGATAAATACCTTCAGTGAAGTGGCAGGATACAAGAGCAACTCAAAAAAATCAGTAGCCCTCCTACACACAAAGGATAAAAAACAGAAAGGGAAATCAGAGAAACATCACCTTTCACGATAGCCACAAATAGCATAAAGTATCTTGGGGTAACACTAACCAAGGAAGTGAAAGATCTATTTGAAAAGAACTTTAAGACCTTGAAGAAAGACATCGAAGAGGACACCAGAAAATGGAAGGATCTCCCATGCTCCTGGATTGGTAGGATCAATATAGTAAAAATGGCAATTCTACCAAAGGCAATCTATAGATTCAATGCAATCCTCATCAAAATCCCAACAAAATTCTTCATAGACCTTGAGAGAACAATAACTAAGTTTATATGGAAAAACAAAAAGCCCAGGATAGCCAAAACAATCCTATACAATAAAGGAACTGCTGGAGGCATTATCATACCTGATTTCAAACTCTATTACAGAGCTAGAGTAATGAAAACAGCTTTTATTGGCATAAAAACAGAGATGTTGACCAATGGAATTGAATCGAAGACCTGGATATTAATCCACAAACCTATGGACACTTGATTTTCGACAAAGGAGATAAAATTATACAATGGAAGAAAGAAAGTATCTTTAACAAATGGTGCTGTCATAACTGGATGGTAACCTGTAAAAGAATGAAAATAGATCCATATCTATCACCATGCACAAAACTCAAGTCCAAATGGATTAAAGACCTCAATATAAACCCGTCCACACTGAACCTGATGGAAGAGAAAGTTGGAAATAGCCTGCAATACGTGGGCACAGGAGACCACTTTCTATGTAAAACCCCAGTGGCACAGACAATAAGAGCAACAATGAATAAATGGGACCTCCTGAAACTGAGAAACTTCTGTAAAGCCAAGGACACAGTCATTAAGACCAAAAGGCATCCTACTGAATGGGAGAAGATCTTCACTAACCCCACATCAGACAAAGGGCTGATCTCCAAAATATACAAAGAACTCAAGAGACTAGACATTAAAATTCCAAATTACCCAATTAAAAAATGAGGGAATGTCTGAATAGAGAATTCTCAACAGAAGAAGTTCGAATGGCCAAAAGATACTTAAGGTCATGTTCAACTTCCTTAGCTATCAGGGAAATGCAAATCAAAACAACTTTGAGATACCATCTTACACATCTTTGATTTTAGAATAGCTAAAATCAAAAACACCAATGATTGCCTATGCTGGAGAGGATGTGGAGAAAGGGGATCTCATCCATTGCTGGTGGGAATGCAAACTTGTGCAACCACTTTGGAAATCAAGTGTTGCCATTTCTCAGGAAATTGGGAATCAACCTACCTCAGGATCCAGCAATACCACTCTTGGGAATATACCCAAGAGAAGCCCAATCATACTACAAAAGCCTTTGTGCAACTATGTTCATAGCAGCATTATTTGTAATAGCCAGAACCTGGAAACAACCTAGGTGCCCCTCAATGGGAGAATGGATCAAGAAAGCATGGAATATATACACATTAGAATACTACTCAGTGGTAAAAAACAATGACATCTTGAATTTTGCATGCAAATGGATGGAAATAGAAAACACTATCCTGAGTGAGGTAACCCAAACCTCAAAAGATGATTATGGTATGTACTCACTCATTAGTGGACTCTAGCCATAAACAAAGGACACTAAGCTTATAGCTCACAAGCCTAGAGAAGCCAAATAGGAAGGTGAAACCAAAGAAAAACATATATAGATCCTCTTAGAAATTGGAAGCAAACAAGATTGCTGGGCAAAAGTTGGAATCACGGGGGCAGGGATAGGGGTGGGAGTAGGGTTGTGGGGGAAGGGGAG
>PVIU01014172.1:0-25850 GCA_004026605.1 Ondatra zibethicus | reverse complement strand
GAGGAGAGGGTGCCAGAACTATCATTGTCCCATAGTCACACTGATGAATATCTTGATCATCACCATAGAAATTTCATCCAATGAATGTAGATAGAGACAGAGACCCACATTCACCTCAGTGCAATGGACTGAGCTCCCAAGGTCCAGTCAAAGAGCAGAAGGTGAGAGAAGATGAGCAAGGAAGTCAGGACCATGAGGGGCTGGTCCACCCACTGAGACAGTGTGCCTGATCTAATGGGAGCTCACCAAATCCAGCTGGACTGGGACTGAACGAGCATACGATCAAACCGGACTCTCTGAATGTGTCTGCCAATGGGGGCAGACTGAGAAGCCATCAACAATGGCACTAGGACCTATCTCTTCTGCATGTGTTATCTTTTTGGGAACCTAGTCTATTTGGATGCCCACCTTCCTAGGCCAGGATGGAGGTGGGAGGGCCTTGGACTTCCCACAGGGCAGGGTACCATGCCCTCTTTTAAGGAAGCAGGGGGAGGGAGGAGGGGTAGGGGAGAGCATGAGGGGACTGGGAGAAGGGGAGGAAATGTAAATTTTTTGAATGAAAAAATAAAAGAATATGGAAAAAAAGATAGATATCTAGGACAGGGATGGGTGCTGGGTGCAGCAGAGAACAAGAATCATGGAGGGCTCAGAGGCTAAGAGCATTTGCTAATCAAATATGTGGACCAAAGTTCAGATTGCAGCATCCACATGAGAAGCTAAGCAGCCCATACACACTGATAATACCTACTCCGAGGGGAACAAAGGTTTGTTGTAGCTTGCTGGAGGCAGTGTGGTCTTGTGGAAACAAGTGTGTTACTGTGGGGGCAGACTAAGGTCTCTTCTCAAGCTTTACTCAGTGTGACAGTCAGTTGACTTCCTGCTGCCTTCTGGTCAGGATGTAGCCAGCTCCATGTCTACCTGCTGCTCCTCATCATAATGACAATGGACTAAACCTCTGGAGAGGTTTAGTAGAAGAGAAAACATATTGGTTCTTCTAGGTTTAGGTTAGATCATTCAGGATAGTTGTTACTGTCACTCATGGTGACTGTTTCTACCTCCACCTATTTACATGCAAATTTCATGATTCCAATTTTCTTAACAACTGAATAATATTTCATTGTGTAAATATACCACATTTTCATCATCTATTCATCAGTTGATGGGTATATTGATTTACAAATTCTGGCTATTATGAACAGAGCAACAATGAACATGGATAAGTAAGTATCTCTTCAGTAAAATGTAGAGTCCTTTGGGTGTATGCTTAAGAGTGGTATAGTTAGATTTTGTGGGAGAAAAGTAGTAATCAATGTCACCCAGCTACAAACCCTATAAGCTATAGTAACAACTTACAGGCAAGATATGCCCACTAGTGCACAAGTGTTATAGGACTAACCAACTACTTTTTCATTAGATCTGAGGTCTACTCCATAAGATGAAACCCATACCTGGTATTGCTAATGAAGCCAAGAACCTGAGACTAGATAGGTCATGGACCATAAAGGAAAATCTATTATCATTCTACTAAACAACCAACAAGAAAAGGACTCCTAATGACAAAACACTGTACTCACAGTGTACTCACAGCACTCAGCCTCAGCACAGGAGCTTCATCTTGCAGTAGATGGTAATCAACAGGAGATGCCCACAACTGGACAATGTGTAGACAATGAGAGACCTTGAAACAGTCAGCCGGAATATGGAAATCTCCACAACAGGACTGATGTGCAAATGAACTCACAGAGTCTGTGACAGTACACACGAGTCCTACACAAGGTCAAGCTAGACAAAACTTCCAGCGCAAAGGAGGCAAAGTGGGCAAAAATTCCACCCCTATCCAACAACCTATATATTAATGATAGCTTTGGGGAGAGGGAAAATCAGGTTTCTTTAGGGGAGTGATATTGTATACATCAACAACACTCCAGGACAAGGGAAAGGGAAAATCAGGTTTCTCCAGGGGAGTGATATTGTATACATCAACAACACTCAAAGACAGGGGAGAGGGAAGATCAGGTTTCTTCAGGGGAGTGATACTGTATATATCAACAACACTCCAGGACAGGGGAGAGGGAAGATCAGGTTTCTCCAGGGGAGTGACATTGTATATATCGACGACACTCCAGGACAGTCTCCATGCACAGGAGTAGATGGTCAATAGAAATGGAACTCCATAATGTTAGTAGCGTTTTTCTTTTCTATTTCATTTTCCTTCAGTCTACTGGAACAACTTGTAAGATGGTTTCCTTTTTGGCCTAGTGCCTCTCGTGGGACTGCCCTTTTTCAGGTTCTTCCCTAGCACTGCACCCGAGCAGGGCATTCATTTTTGGGACCCGGGGCCCCTTGGGTATGTTTCTGCCTCATGTATGGAAAACAGGCTTACATTTCTAACTTCTACCAGCGGCTGACTAAATTTTAATAGTCACATCACGTGGACAACCATGGCTGCTGCCATTTTCTTTGAGGTTAACAAAGGGAGGAGCCATGGGTTCTGCTCACAGCCAAAGAGCTCCGGGAGGCTCTCCACGTGAGGACCCGTCCCAGCCAGATTTCTTTCACTCACTTTTTTATTTAACTTTATGTGGAACTTAAATTCAACTGTTTGTAAATGTGCGTATACTTACTGTTAAATGTTTTAAGTTTATTGTATCTCATTCCAGACTAAGAAAGCAGGAAGTCTCGTGTTTTACATTGATGTGTACTTTTAAGTCTCTTACAAAAATACTGTCTACGTAATCCAACCCTGCTTTAAAATATATTAAGCTGTGCTCCACTGCTGTCAATTCTATCATTAAGCTTCTATTGCAAGCAGTTTTTTCTTCTTTGTCTTTTACAAGTATAAATCTTACCTGTTAAGTTGAGATCCTGTACAGTCAAGCTTGGACCCAGCTCTCCAGGCAGATCCTATACTGTAGTTATAACTTATCTATATCCAATAAACAGCCCTCAACCGCTCAGAGATCTGGGGAATATGTTGTTTAAATATTTAAGTATTAAAAGATGTTTCATAACAGAGAGACAGGTTGGCTCCTAGCAACACTCTACTTCCTCCAAAGAAGGCAGAAGACAGGTGGGCACAGAACAACGTCCATCTGCAATTCACTTCTTCAACTGCCAAACACTGACCACTGGGGAAAACTGCCTTTCATCTAAACTGAAGATCTCCAGAAAGTGGACAGAATCAAATGGAATAGACTTGCCTAGATGCTCAGGTCATGGTATGCTTGTCTTCCTACAAATTTCTGACCCATAGGAATCTTCTAAAACCGGGCAGGCCCTGCACTAAACAGCAAAAGGCAAATGAGACTCTCAGTGACCACGGAGGACCCTGAGGAGGGGCTGTAGGTAGACAACAGAGTAAGTTCACTGTTGTTGTTGTTTTTTTTTAAATCAATAAATCAAGTAAAATTTTGTCCTTCTCAAAGATCTCTGATGCAGTTTGACAGCTGAGAGGTTTTGTCGGTTTAAAAGGACAGCCTCACTGAAGAAATTTTAGTAAAATGCAAGTTATTAAGGTGTGTATCTACAAGTTATAAAAGTGTGAGGATGAATACAAGTTATCAAACCTATCTCTCATGCTGCCTTTCATAGTCTTAAAAATACTTTTCATTGTGAAAAAATATCTGTCACAGTCATTCTGTTATAAATAGGCTGATGTTTAAAATTTATGTTTTCACAAACTCAAAATTCTTGTGAGTTCCAGGGAGCCAAATTGAAGGATCCACCTTAAACAGGTCAGATTCACTCTCCTCAATTCCCTGGTCCTGTAATTTTTTTCTTCATAAACATAGTCCTCTGTTCTGCCAATACCTTGCCAGGTCCAAGAGACACCGGACAGTTCCACACCAGAAGCCCTGGACAGGAGTAAAGTGACCCACTACCCCAGCATGTGACCAGTACCCAGCTTTCTCAGGTCTCCCATCAAGACAATGCCCACAAATAAGCAGGAAGCAGTCTTGAGAATACACCGTCCCAATTTCTTTAACCTATTGTGCCCAACTTCCCACCTTTTTATTATAAGAAAGAGATGGGAATGTTATGATCTGCTGGTCTGGCCTGTCACCTGGGTACCCTGTCCCTTTAAGAGACAAGCCCCATCCACTCCCAACCCCCCTTAAGCTGAGGCAAGCAGATCTTCCACCTCCTCCAGCCTGCAGATTCTCTGTGTGCTCTGTCTCTCTCTTTCTATCCCTCTTCTGAAGAGATAACTACTCTCTCCCTCTTTCTCTCTCCCCCCTTCTCCCCTTCCCCTTCCCTTTCCTTACATAACCCACTAAATAAACCCTATACCCAAACTCTCTCTCTGCATGGCTTATCTGTCTCTAACCTGCTGTAGTCCCTGCCCTCCAAGGGGACCTGCTGAGGCCTCAGGGGACCCGCCCCATGCCTTGGGTGACCCACTGCTACTCTGCCAAGGCCTTGGGTGACCAACCATGGCCCCTCGTGGGACCACTGCCCCTCGTGGGACTGGTCCCCTACCACCATATCTTTATAAACGAATAACAGACTTGCTTGTTTTGCTTTCAACTTTTGACCATAAAGAGAGAAAAATTCAGAGCAGAAAACATAATGACATTAAAAATGACAATACTAACAACATATGACAACTGGTGGAATGCCTGTCTAGCACACACAAGGCCTCAGGTTCAACCCCAATACCACATTAATGGTGGTGTCACACCCCTGTAATCCTCTGCTTGCAAGGTAGAGGCAGGAGAATGATTCAAACTTCAAGGTCATCCTCAGTTATAAAGATAATTTCAAAGCCAGCCTGGGATATGTGAAACCCTGTTTAAAACCAAACAAAAGACAATGTTAAATGTTTGACTAAAACAGCAGTCCCTATGAATCTACACAATAGTTTCTTAAACCCTGCATTGGTTGTCTGACTAATGCAATGGAATGCCAGAGCAAAGGAAGTTAAGGTTATTATGGCTCCCGTATATGGTGGCAGGAGCTTGAGACATCTAGTCATACTGTGTCCACAGCCCGGAACCAGAGGGTGATAAATGCTGGTGGTCACCTCACTGTCTCTTTTCAATCAAATCTGTCAGATCGGGTGGGGACTCTCACACCAACCTTATCTAGCAAATCTTTCACAAACAAGCCCAGAGATTTATCCCCAAGATCCTGATGTATACAATCAGTACACACTATCAGAGATTCGTGTAAGTGTAAAGGGACCTTCGTCAGGAAGTGGAGGGGCCTCCACTCAGGCGAAGATGGGATTCTTGCCTTCTCCACAGAAAGGGATATTTAGGACCAGTCAGTATGAAGCAAAGTTTATTAGGAAGACATTTTAGCATAGATGTAAGCACAAGAGCTGAAAGACAGGCATTCAGGAACCAGTCAGTATGGGCTTGTTTTGAAAGGCAGAAAGGACATGTCAGTGTGTGTGCATACACAGGTGGCTTCAGAGGCTTCTGGTCCTTTGGAACTGAAGCAGAGGTGTGTGTGAGCCCCAGAAAGCGGGTGCTGGGATTTCTAGGCCCCATGACAGAGCATCATGCACACTGAACTGCTGGGCCATCTGTGCAGCCTTCTTAAGTCATCTTTAGCTGTTTTTATCACAGTCAGCCGTCTGTGTGTGTGTGTGTGTGTGTGTGTGTGTGTGTGTGTGTAACATGATTGACAGAATACAGACAATTCTCCCACACCGGGGGGGGTCTATGTGTATGTGCCTGTGTATATATGTGTGTGTAAAACTGTGTGTGTGAATGCATATCTCTCTCTTCTCTCTCTCTATCTCTCTCTCTGTGTCTCTCTCTCTCTGTGTGTGTGTGTGTGTGTGTGTGTGTGTGTGTGTGTGTGTTAAAGAGGGAGAGAGAGATTTGGGTTGGTTCTGAAGTTGTACCAGCAAAGGGTTGCTAAAAAATTTAAGTGAAATCATAGGATGAGTCCTGAGGTTTACAGAATAAGATCACAGTTACTAAGGTAATACCCTAGATCAAGAGGTTGAAAAGAAAGTTAAAATGTTTTTATTATACACCAAAGCTGTTAGTCTTGCTTGTAAGATTCCCAGAAAATGTCTAGGAAGGCAGTAATAACAAACTCATGGTTCAGTGCTACTTAACAATCCTTTTGTTTTGTTGTTTTTTGGGTTTGGGTTTTTTGTTTTTGTTTTTGTTTTGTTTTGTTTTGTATTTTTGGTGGTGGTGTTTTGAGACAGGATTTCTCTGTGTAGCCCTGGCTATCCTGAAACTAGCTCTGTAGACTAGGCTGGCCTTGAACACAGAGATCCACCTGCCTCGGCCTCCCAAGTGCTAGACGTATTTCTATAGAAAAGGAAAATTATCTCTAGGATGGGAAACCTTCACAGGATTATAGATTCTCAGCTGGCAAGAAACTTCAACCAGACTCTGGAATTGGGCATTCCCTTTCCTCCCCATGGCCCTCTTAATTTTCCTAGACTTTCTATCCTGCCTCAAAAGATAAACTTAGGCTTGAAAAGCCATGAGGAAAGTGATTGAGAAAAGCCCTGAAAGAAAATGCTTCAGGAAGGATAATAGAAGGGAAGAGAGAAAGAGGTGAGTTTGAAGTCAGGAAATAGAGTAACACTGAGACAGAGAGAGCAGCAGAGTTAAAACAAGCAACCAAACAAAAAGACCCAGGGGGCCAAGGGCCTCAGTTGTTACCAGCACACTCTCTCTCTCTCTCTCTCTCTCTCTCTCTCTCTCTCTCTCTCTCTCTCCACTCATCATCTGTTTGGCCTATCTTTTAGAAATGGTCCTTTCCATTTGGCTCCATGCCAAAGCGATCCTTTGTGCACGTGCAATAGATGCCTGTGTTAATTGGTGTGGCCTCAGACCACCCCAAATGATGGGAGAGGCAGCTGAAGCTGAGGAACAGAGGGATATACAAGGCAGGAGAGTTACTTCTCCCAGAGGACAGGAAAGGGTAAGCGCTGTGAGGTAAGCCAGAGACCACATCCATACATTTAAGAAGCAAGAGCTACAGACCAAGTGTGGAACTGAGAAAGTGAATCAGAAGGTGACACAGGGAGAGGTAAGTCTTGAAGAAGTGGAGGGAAGAGGAGGAAGATTTAGAAAAAGGAGCAGAAGTGCCCAAGTCCTCGGTGCTCTTCAGAGAGGGAGGAGGGTATGCCAAAAGGTAGCTGGAGTGAGCTGTGTTTTCCTGGGAGTGGGGATGGAGAGTGTTTGGGGTCACATTTCAAGTGAGGATGGAGAATAGGTGGGTAGCTGGTCCTTAGCTCCTATGGAAGACCATAAATTTTGTAGATGTGCTACCAGTAGACATGGAGGCAGAGCAGAGGGACAAGGAAGGTGCTGTAGACTATTTGGAGAGGACACACTCCAAACTGGACATATGGTCAACTGAAGGACAGAACAGTAGAAGGAACATTGATTCCAGCTGGAAGAAGAGAATTAGAGGATGGAGAAGGGGGCAATGGCTCAGTGGGTAAGGGTGATGGCTGTTGAGCCTGAAGCTAATCAGGAGGACCCACACAGTGGAAGGGAACAATCAGCTCCTGCAAGTTGTCCTCTGACCTCCACATGTGCACTGTGGCATTTGTGCCAACACATTCACACACACACACACACACAGACACACACACACAGACACACACACACACACACACAGAGTAATTTTACTAAAAATGGAGGACATCCATAATATAGAGAAAATAAGATAAAGCATTCTGTTTGTCAGAATTTCTGCTGTACTCAGGCTTAGAAGACAGGAGAGAAGGATGCTTTAAGGCCAACAATCATTGGTTAAAAAATCAACAAGGAAGCTGGGTGGTGGTGGCACATGGCTTTAATCTCAGCACTTGGGAGGCAGAGGCAAGTGGATCTCTGTGAGTTCGAGGCCAGGCTGGTCTACAAAGTGAGCTCTAGGACAGGTGCCAAACCCTATCTTGAAAGAGATACCTTACACAGAAACCCTATCTTGGAAAAAAAAAGAAAAGAAAGAAAGAAATCAACAAGGAATAGGAGGATGACAGAGAGGTTCCAGTAACTGACTGCATTTGTAGTAGATGAGATGTTTACAGTTCTTTGGTGGGAATCTACTGCCTACAAGAGGAAACAGAGAAGAAGCCAGAATGAGGAATCACTGGGGCCTGGGGGAGAGTGTGAAATCGGTAGTATGTGCGCTGCTCGTTTTGAGTCTCTGACTCTGGCAGAGTGGAAGCCCAGAGCTAAGAGAAAGAGAATGGAATCTGCAGTCTGAAGAGTGTACCTCTCTTCTGGTTCTAATCCAAATGAGATGTTAAGGTGGAGGAGACACCCTGAAAGGGAGAGGAGGGTCCAATGTTACAGAAGGAAGAACCCGTACATAGGAATCTTGGGCATATAAAGAGAAAAGGTCTGAAAGAAAGAATTGCTTGATGGCTGGACTTGCTGGGTAGTTGTGAGGTGTGGGTCAGTGGGTGACTGAACTGCAGTGGAGTGGTCACTGGAACAGAGAGGGAGATGCAGGAAATTCAGGCTGCCCTGGAGAAACAGGCAACATCAAAGGTCGAGAAGTTTGGTACAGGTGTTGCTGTCACCCACAAGGTGGACACCAGCAGTAGAGGAAGATGCACTGTGGGAAGAAGGAGCTCAAACGGCATCAAGAGCACAGAGGTTATGACCATGCAACCACCAGTCCTGTGGTGTCCATGGGCGTTCTTGTCACTAGGAACTTGGCTGAGTGAGAAGAACACACCTAGTATATCATCCTCTCAATATCCACTACTTAGACATTCTAAGGCAGACATCAGTGAAGAAGACGCAGTTCTGATTCAGGGAACATATCACATAGTACAGGTGAGAATTTACCAATGTGTTAAGAAGAGAGAAAAGAAAAGAGGAGAGGTGGCAGAGGGTGTGGACAAAGCATAGGACTACAGAGGACCTACTACTGTCTCAACCCCAGTCACTCTGGGGAGGAGAAAGATTTCTGCATAACAAATCTAGACTAGGGGCTGGAGAGATGGCTCAGAGGTTAAGAGCACTGACTGCTCTTCCAGAGGCCCTGAGTTCAATTCCCAGCAACCACATGGTGGCTCACAACCATCTGTAATGAGATCTGGTGCCCTCTTCTGGCCAGCAAGCATACATACAGACAGAACACTATATACATAATAAATAAATAAATAAATAAGAACTATTCTGAGAATAAATATTAAAAAAAAATCTAGACTAAATGAAAACAATGGAAGTAAAGGGAACAGAGACAGGATGCGAGGGCAGCCTCACTGGCACACGCTTGAAGGGAGAAACTGTGGAGGCCCCAAAATGTGAGCCTATTCCATCCTGTCTGAAGGTCAGAGAGTTTGAGCTTATTCAAAGTTGTTGACAACTGTGGCTACACACCCTGGCCCGGGGTGTGATTAGTTGGTGTCTTGGACATTAAGAGGGCCTGTAGAGGTAGATCCACTCCACCCTGGACAAAAGTCAGAGAATTCAAGCATACTTCTGCTCCTTCTTTTGAAATAGAAGGTTCGACCTAGGGAGAGGCTGCCTTCAGGATACTTGGTCTAGGGTGGGCTCACTGCCTAAACAACAGAACACTTTTCTCAAGAAATAATGACTTGATGTTTCAAGTATTGGGGCAAGTAACTGTTCTGGATGTCCTTTGTATCACGTTAAAGCAGTCTTTTGCCTCCCCCCACCACCCTTTGTATCGGGGTATAAAAGTGTATGGAAAATTAAACACGGGTGGAGTCAGAACTCAGAAGGATTCAGTATTCAGTGAGTGGCCCTCCCGATACTATCCTATGTCTCTGCGATTCTTTCTTATCTCTGTTCCTCCTACCTGACTTTTCTAATTCCGGTGCCCCTACCCTGGAACATGCAAACCTGCAGTGGCTAGGATCATGGCAGAAGTCACCCCAAAAAGGTGGCTCCTGACATACGTAAGCCCAATATGGTGTGGCTTGCAACAAGAAACTAGTAAGAGTGTGTGTGCATGTATGCATAAACAAGTAATAAATGCATATAAGAGTTGTGGGAGAGAGATGGAGAAATGGCTCAGCAACGAAGAGTGCATACAGCTCTTTCACTGTCAGAACCCGCGTCAGGCACTCACAACCAATTGTAACTTCAGGTCCAGGGATCCAAAAACCTTTTTTGGCCTTCACGTGTACATGCACACATATGGCATACATTCACGCAGATACATGTAATAAAAATAAAAGAGAGAGAGGCAGGATTCAAACAGTGCTCAGAGTTGCATATTGAGAGGCATTGAGTACAGATGGCTTTTCTTTGTATCATACCTTTCTAAACTGAGGGTGAAGTCATTCAACTCTACTTCATCTGAGCATGCTCAGGGCTGATGCAGTAGAAATCAAGGAAGAGTGAAATGTTAATGATGCCTGCAGAAGTAGGGATATCTAGACTCCATATGGAAGAAAGCACAGTCATGTGGTCGTGACCTTCAGCTGAGTCAGAGTCTCCTAAGGGCTTAACAAAGTACAGACTGCTATCCCTCGGTCCATATTTTCTAGGTCGGCAGGTTTTTTCAGGCCAAAGAATTCAGATGTTCTCTGATGATACTAATGGCAGTAATCTGGGACTTATACCGCAGAAACATGGTGATATACCTCCCTTCCAGCACTGAGCAATAATACCATACTGCAAGCCACACAAGTGACTGGGGCAGGCCAGATGATTCAAATGCTCCAATAGATACAATTAATTTAATATGCCAACAAGGTAAAAATTATGCTCATCCTTAAATCTTGGAAAATGAGAGCGGGGAGCTAGCTCAGCTGGTAAAGTGTCTCCTGTGCTAATTTGAGGACCTGAGCTTGATCCCCACCCCCATATTAAACAAACAAATAAAGACTCGGGAGCTAAAGAGATGTCTTAACAGTAAATAGCACTGGTTGCTCTTCCAGAGGACAAGGATTCAATTCTTAGCATCCACAAGGGACTTCACAATCTGTAACTCCAGTTCAGGATTTGACACCCTCCTCTTGCCTCCATGAGCACCAGACACTCACAAAGTTCACAGAAGTACACCCAGGCACACATTCATATACATAAAATAAAAAGAAATTAAAAACAAAGAAATACAGCTCACTGTTTAGAATCCCAATTTCTATCGGAACATTTTTCCAAATCACATTTAAATAAATGCTTTCAGTTATAAAGAAATGTTGGAAATAAAACAGGTACAAATTGGTGTAATGGTAAGAATAAAATGCTGCAGGTTCCTGAGTGGCTGCAGCAGGTAGCAGGCAGGAGTTCCCTGAGAGCAGCCAGTAGAACTACTGCCAGATCAATGTCATCGAACACACATTTTGTGAGCACATGGGTATTGCTCGTCTGTCTCGTTCTGACATTTCCATCAGTGTCTAATATGGGCTGGCAGCTGCACTTTTTTTCAGAGGCCTGGACATCATTCTCACTGCTGTTTCCTATGTCCACATCCTCCACGCTGTATTTGGCCTCTCTTTCCTGAAGCCCGGTCCAAGGCCCTGAGTACTCGTGGGTCCCGTGTGTGTTGTCTTACTGTTTTACACTCCTACCCTCTTCTCTGTCTTTGCCTACAGGTTTGGTGGGAAACGCATCCACGTTATGTTCATATCCTGTTGGCCAACCTCTGCATGGTTATCCCACCTATGCTCAGTCCTGTGATTTATGGAGTAAGGGCAAAGCGGGTCTTGGGAAGAGCTAAGCAAATTTTTGCAAATTTTACCAAAGAATTTAAGTAAATGCCCACAATTTGGCCTCAACTGGCTCCTTTTCTGTATTTATCAAATGCCCAGTGTTTATGACATCCTCACATCTCCACTTTCTAGTTATCCCCATATGATTCTCACCCATGTCCACATTTATCCAAAAATGTCATTTATTCAAACCAAACTCTGATTGCTTTTCTTAGAAAACCACAGCGGTGGTGACTCTATTCTCTCGTGGTCTTTAAAAGTGCTCTCCTCCCGTTTCACTTCAGTACCTAAGAGATACATGACAATTTACTCTGAGCTTACCATCTAAACAGGACTTTACTCAACATCCATCTGATTGCTCCTTAATAGTCTTCTAATTATTTCTGTATAGTGTTGACATTTATGTGCTGGTCCAACGTATTCTGTATGATAATTCCAGAGAACTGCTATACCCAAATATTTATAGTCCCATGAGATGCTATTCTTGTTTCTTAGCAACTGCACAAATCCATAAACCTGCAATATCTACTTTTATCGAATATCTGTGGATTTCTGTATTATTTAGTTACTAAAAATATAAGCACTGTTATAAATATATGCTATAATAACTTGGTCACTTATCAGTAATTATTAACACCAAGTATCAGCCCAGCCTGCTACGATGGTGAACAAGCTCCCCCAAACGCACCCAAGGCTGACTAATTCATCCTTGAAGACACAGTTCACACCTCAGTCCTTCAAGTTTCCATGCTCAGCCCCCAGTGAAATACCCATCTTTAGAGATTCTAGCCCTCATTTAAACAAAAGTGATATTTTGTCATTTCCTTTCATAGCAAGTCTTTTATTCATGTGCCTTACTCACCTCCATCTGAGCTGTGTGTTCTTCGGGAAAGGTTACTTTGCAAGGGTTTTTCACCATTACCTTAAAGCATGACCACCAACTAATAACTGAGATCCAATATAAATATACATCTAAATGTATGCAAACCCCACTAAAGAATTGGACACTGCTGTTTCCATGTTCCAGTCATTCTTCTTTGAGAGTATTCTCAGTTCTGGGATATTTTCCTCTATGACAGAGAGTCTAGAGAAAACCATTATTTTCTTACCTTTACATCCTAACGCTAAGTGCTGTGAACACTGACACTTGCTCAGCAGATCACTCCTCAATGCCACCCCTAGAAGGATGTGTGATTCCCTTCCCCTTCTGTACCACATACATAGCCATCGTGGTAGGCGATGACATTATAATCTGTATATGCAGACAGGAAGCTGTGTCAGATGCCAAGAGATGTGGATTTAAAACCCAGATGCACTGCTATTTAACGACATTGTACACTTGTCTGTCAATGAACCTAAATTTCTACTCGTGTGTAAAGAAGATGAGAATGACACACACACTACATACCTACAGTGCCGCAAACAGTCAGTGCATGTACAGCTTACTTTCCACCTTCCTTGAGATAATGACTACAATTTAGAGAGAATTCCATGATGATTCTTCCTATATGAAGAGTGGGGACTTACCTGCATCTTTGTTGGGACTCCAACTTCACCTTCCACCAAAGGTCAACCACCTCTGTCAAGGGCACCTAGTTCAGGATCTGTCCCAGCATCCTGTATGAACTCAGATCCCTCCCCACCCTGCTGACTGTCATATAAAATCTGTTCGCTCTTCCACTTTGCCCCACATCCAGATGGCAGTTTGCACCCCTTGCTCAGTAGTCTCTCTGTGTCATCTCTTATAAATGAACCCAGGTAATGGGCAAGAACAAGAAGCATTGTTAACCGCTGAGCCATTTCTCCACGTAGCTAGTTTTTCAGAGCACTGTATATAATTGCATTTCTTGTACCCACAGAGGCCTGCTGCCTGTTGTCACGTTAGCTCATTTCTGGTGACACTGTTTAAGCATTCCTTTCTGCTTTTGCCCATCTCACTCACAGACAGAAATTCACTTAATATCCCTAGGGAGTAGGAATTCTGGATTTTTCATATAAAGGGAATCACATATTGTGGTATTCTATGTTTATTATGGTATTCTGTGTTTGACTTTCACTTAGCCTAATGACTCTAAGGCTTGTCTATATTCTAGCTTCCATTCCTACTTTGTTAGACTGGATGGAATGCTGCAAGCCAACTCTTGAGAATTGAAGACAAGACGATCAGGAGTTCAAGGCCTGCCTAGTCCTGCCTTGAAACAATAACAAATAAAAACCCAAAATGACTACATCATATTACATTTCTATGAGCAACATATGAAGGTCCCAGTTTCTTGGCAAACTTACCCAAACGGTGTGCCTTTTTGTTCTGTTCTTCATTTTTCTATTTTATTTTATTTTTTGACTTTTTTTGAGAGAGATTTTCTCTACATAGCCCTGGCTGTGCTGGAACCTTGTAAAGCAGGCTGGCCTCAAATTTAAAGATCAACTTGCCTCTGCCTCCCAATTGCTGGGATTAAAACCAAGCACCACAATTCCCAGCATTATTCTGTTCTTCTTAGTGGGTATACAGTGATCTCTAGCAGTAGATAGATTTTATATATATATATATATATATATGCATATATATGTGTGTATATATATATATATACATATATATATATGTATGTGTGGTGTGGGACCATGGTCTGTATTCTGTCAATTGTATTTTAAATAAACGCTGATTGGCCAGTAGCCCGGCAAGAAGTATAGGCAGGATAACCAGACAGGAAGTAGAGGTGGGTTAATGAGAACAGGAGAATTCTGGAAGAAGGAAGCCCATTCCTCCACAGTTGTGAGCCCACCACAGAAGAAAAAAGATGTGACTGCCCCACTGAAAAAGGTGCCGAGCCATGTGGCTAACATAGATAAGAATAATGGGCTAATAAAAGTTATACAAGTTAATAAGAAGCCTGAGCTAATGGGCCAATCAGTTTTATGATTAATGTAGACCTCTGTGTGATTTCTTTGGGATTTAATGACTGCAGGAACCAGGCAGGACAGAAAAGAAAACCCTCAGTCAACAAATGGCACCCAATGTGGGGCTTGAACCCACAACCTTGAGATTAAGAGTCCTATGCTCTACCAACTGAGTTAGCCAGGCAGGACAGAAAAACTCAGTCAACATGTGTGTGTGTGTGTGTGTGTGTGTGTGTGTGTGTGTGTGTCTCTAATATAAAAATGGAAAGACTGCATTCACTTATAAAATATGTCAAAATCCACACAAGGCTGATATTTAGGGTTTTCTTTTTCTTAGAGTTCAAGCTTAGTCATCCCTATGTCCCTACTTACTGACTGAGTCCTGCTTCTGCAGATCCCAGTGTGTAGATGCCTCTCAGCCTCTCTCTCCTAATTGGAAAAAGAAATTAGACAATTGTTTTAAATGTTTCTGTTGCTGTCGTTGTCACCCTTAATCTTATGAGTCATCTTGCCTTGGTACCCTGACATGTTTGTGATTAAACATTCTGGATGTTTCTATGAGATTTTTTTAAAAGATGAGATTGCCGTTTAAATAGGTGGACTTTGAGTAATACATGTTTCCCTCCATTATGTGGGTTGACCTCGTCCTGAAGCCTGAACTGAAAGAAAGACTGACCTGGACCACCAGGAGAGTACTGTGTTCCAAACAGCTGTTGAACCTGAATGTCTGCATCTCCTCCCCTGGACCTGCTGCCTTACCCTGCAGATAAGGCATTGCCAGACTCCATAACCCTAATGGGTGATTCATTTTCTCTGCCAGTTGAAGAACTAACTGCAACAAATAGCAGGGAGAGAGCAAGAAGCCAGAAAACAGCAGCAGACAGAACCAGCAGTTAAAGAGAGGCTTTTATTAGAGGTGAGAAAACATACAAGAAGCTGAGGGGGTGGGGCAGGAAGCTAAAACCCAGCTTCTTCTTGAGGGCTGGGAGATTTTAAAATCTCTGAAGGGTTTTATTCCCCTAATTTAGGCTTCATTAATTTGAAGAAAGACAGGATGGCTGATTGGCCCTCAACCTTGATTTTATTGAGCCAGTACATCATTGGGGGCCATCTTGGAAGTTCACCATCTTTATTAACTAGTCATGGCCTCTTTCCTCATCTGTTTGCCTTTCAGGAGGTCTGTCTAACTACTAGTTTATCATACACACATATCTTCTCATTCTTTGGAGATACTTAATAAAATCACATCAGAAAAAGTCCCAACTTGGTCCTTTGGCTACGATCAATTGTGAAAGTCCAAACTTCACACACGACTTATGCTTCTGTGCTTTTTTATGTCATTAAATGTGTGTTCATTAAGTGTTTGCACATCAGCTCTGCTTAGTTAACTCATGCCTTATGATACTTTTGAAGCACAGACCCCTGAAAACATGACCAAGGTCAAAAAGTTAGGGAAGGGCTGAGAATGTGTGTGCTCTGTTGGTAGAAGTGGGGAGGGCGGAAAGGAGGGAGGACACTGTTAAGTCGGGAGCATAACCCCAGCCCCTGGCATCTATCCTAGCTCTCTGGCCTGGGAATGTAAAACTTTAAGACAATTCTGAAGCCATTTCTGAACCCTCCCAGTACTTCCCCTCCTCCCCTGGGAACCAAGGACCTAACAGCTACACATGCACGTACTGAGATGTTGGGAACTTTCCATCTCCCTGAATAGGGGCAAGATAACCCTTAGGTGTTGACTCATTTACTGATGTTTTGACTCAGGCCCTGGGAAAGGGGCAAAGTGACCCTCAGATATTTCCCCCTTACCTCATCTGATCTGGCAACCACTCTCCAGCCAATTATTGGTAATAGCCCTTTTGAATAAGCCAATCATAATAGTTAAAGAACAATCCCCAGACACCCTCCTTCCTTCTGTGGGTTTTCCCTTTAAAAATAGCCTGGACCAACTATTAGGGGTCTTCCTAGCCTCCCAAATGCTGGAAGACCCTGTCATGACAGAATTAATAAAATCCTCATGCTTTTACATCAGCTGTGGTGTGAGAGGTGGTCTCTGGGGGTGTCTCCTTCTCGGTGATTGGACTGTAGGGTCCAATAGGAGTTGCATTGGTCTGGATTCCAAATCCCAGCATGCCAGGTCCTGACCCCTCCCCATGGTATTTAAGTGAGCTCCCAGAGGAGGAGCATGTGGTTCCAGTTTGCTTGTTCTCCCCTCTTTCTTGTCTCTCCACCATGTGCTTGGCCACCTGAGGGTGCTGTATTTAATAAACCAATTTTAATTCAGGTTAATCTGACCTGATTAGATTTCTTTGTGCTGGCTGAGTGGCTCATTTTAGGATTTTTTCCTAACAGACACTAACAACAACAAAGCCCTTTTGAAAAGTTTGGGATTCCTAGGGGTCAGTAGGGAGGGTGGGAGGGGAGAGGGGAGGAAGGAAAGGGAGTGGGGGGAAAACGTATGGCTCAATTAAAAGCAATATATAGTGGCATTTCATTTGTATTTTAATAAATAAAACTTGCCTGAAGATCAGAGATTAAAACAGCCCCACTGGTCAACCTTACAGACCAGGCAGTGGTAGCACACACCTTTAATCCCAGTAAACATATCCCAATGATGTATTGGCTCAATAAAGTTGCCATAGAAACCAGGCGGTGCATGCCTTTAATCCCAGTGGTGCAGGCCTTTAATCCTGAAAGATCCCCTGAGTGGGGAGACTCTCACTCAAGTCTCGGGATAACACGACCCCCCAAGAACTCACGAGAGACCGTCCTTGCTGCATTCACATGAGGTTTATTGACAGAAACCAGCGCTGGGGCAAAGACTCATATCCCACAGAGAGAGTTCAACCCTGAGTAAGAGGGGGTATTTAAGGGAAGAAATAAAACCACAACCCAAGGGGGTAGGGAGGGCGTTATTGGAAAATTCCAAAAATACCAGTGATCATCACAAGGGGGTAACTCCCCATTTCTCAAGATTATTCTCAAGATTATAATCTAACTTTATGGTCAGCTGTTTCCTGGAACAGTGTCACTGAACTGGCTAATCTAGATTTTTGGTTCTTCTCTCCCTGCTAGATTTTTGGCTCTATTTTTTCTGCTAGAGGGGTCTGGATTTATCTGGGTCTTTCATCTCCCCACTTCTTCTAGTACCTAGTTCTAATCATAGAACTAGATTTTAATATCTTCCTGACCTTGTAAAGCACTATACTAGTGGTGTAACATCAAAATCTGAACAGCACTTATTCTTTCTCTAATGAAGGTAATTAGTTTATTTAATATACATGGACCTATAATCAGTAGCAGAAGCAAAATTAGGAATGGTTCCATAAGGGAAGATATCAGAGTAGTCATCCAAGGAGATCTATTAAACCAGCTCTCGAACCATCCCTGATGCACTTCTCTGTCTCTTTGTCTTTTGTCTAACCTTTCTCTAAGTTTACTCATGGAGTCATTACTCATGAATGGTCCACATAGAAACAACATTCTTCTCTGAGAGCAGTGCATAATCCTCTATCTTTTAAGAATAAAAAATCTAATCCCCTTCTATTCTGTAAGACCACTTCTGAGAGGGAAGTCAATGACTCTTCGAGTTTGGAAATAGATTGTTCTAGAGCCCTCAAATCTTCATCCATGGCTATTCTTAATTCATTAAAGTACTGAGGGGTCTGTATTAGGGCAGCAGTACCTGTCTCAACACCGGCAGCTACCCCGAGGCCCAGGATTACTGCTAGTGTCAGAGAAATAGGTTCTCATCGAAAGAGAGTGGGCACTTGTCAAACTCATCTTCAAGCATGTTAGCTGGATGATAAAAGTCCCTAGATACCAGTTGTATGAGCATACAGTAAACATGGTGTCATTAAAACCTGATGTTGACACGCAAAGTGTCAGGCCTGTACTACAAGCCCATCATTTATCTAAACCGGGAATCAAGTACCTGGTGTCAGGAGTCTTAGGGCTCTTAAGGGTCTCATTACATAACCTTAGTAAGAGTCAGCCTATGATTAGTCCCCCAAACACAAGCATTCTGACTGGTGGTGTTGTTAAAAGCCCCAGATACTGCAATTTGGGTAGTTCAGGAACTCGCTTCATGTGGGAAGCGTGGATCCAGGCAGAGATGCATACTTCTTTCAGTTGTTCCCAGATCTGACGTCTCACCACTTCAAGGGCCTTTAGGTGGGCAAATAAAGGTCTAGAAAGAATAGCATCAGGATTATACACTTCACCTGACTCAGTGAGTGGTGGCGGTTTCCCACATAGGATCTCATAAGGGGTGAGTTTAAATCACCCTGGGGTGTTCCGAACCCAGAACAGGGCAAAGGGAAGGAGGGCTGTCCACTCATTCCTGCCAATCTCTAGGGGCAATTTTGTCAGGGTCTCTTTTAGGGTTCTACTCATCCTTTCTACCTGACCTGAGCTCTGGCGTCGGCAAGCACAATGTAATTTCCAATTGATCCCCAGTTGGGTGGCCAGTCCCTGACTTACCTGGGCAACAAAGGCAGATCCATTATCAGACCCGATTACCTTGGGTGTCCCAAACCTCGGGAAGATTTCTTCTATGATTTCTTAGCCACCACATAGGCCGTCTCAGTCCTGGGAGGAAAAGCTTCTCTGCCATCTGATTTCCTTTGGCCACAGCATCTCGAGCTTTTTGGTGTCCTGGACAATGTATGATGGCTACCTTCTTTGGCAAATGTATGGCCTCGAGGAGGCTCAAAATTTCTTCTTTATTTTTCATGTCTTTTCCTGCAAATGTCAACAGTCCTCTTTGTCTGTATATTGCTCCATGTATATGCAAAAGCATACCTGCTATCAGTGTAGATGTTGATAGACTTCCCCTCTGCCATCCGTAGAGCTTGTATCAAAGCCACAAGTTTGACTTTCTGGGCCGACGTCCCTTCAGGGAGGCTACTGGCCCAGATCACTTGCTTCCTGTCCACTACTGCTGCCCCTGCCTTCGGCTTACCTTCAACCATGAAACTGCTGCCATCTATATACCAGCTCGGACTCCCAGGCCAAGGCTGATCCTTTAGATCATTTCGGGTACCAGCGTCTTCTGCCAAAATGTCAGCACAGTGATGGGTAGGTGAGGAGTCATCAGTCTCGGGCAGTAGGGTAGCGGGATTGAGGATAGCAGGGGGAGTGAAGGTCACTTGTTTGGTCAACAAAAGGCTTTGATCACCTCTAGCCCAGTTCGAGTAAACCTGATCTGGGCCTTCAACTTTGCTAACAAGTCTCTTTCTAATAAAGGCATGGGACACTCAGGGATACCAGGAAGGAATGAGTCACTTGTCCTCTCCCCAAATCTACAGTTCGTAAGGTGGTCCACGGATATTGTTTCTGTCCAGTTGCTCCAATTACTATAGTCTTTGTATTCTTTAGCTTCCCCAATGGTTGTTTCAGCACAGAGTACTCAGCCCCTGTGTCCACTAGAAAATCCATAGGGGTCCCCTCCACAGTCAGGGTTACCCTAGGCTTGGGGAGGGGGTCTGAGCCCCATCCCCTCTAATTTCTTCTTCTAGGGCCAGTACCTTAGAGGCCCTTCCTTTCTTCTTTGGGCATTCTCTTGCCCAATGTCCTTTTTCTTTGCAATAAGCACATTGGTATTTGTTCAAGGGGGTGCCTCTGTTCGTCTCCACTCATCTTTGGTCTTCTGTTGCCCAGGTTTCCTATCTGTCTAGGTCCTGTCTTCCCTTTCTCTCCTACCACTGTGGCCAAATTTCTCTCTTGCCTATGATCCTTCTGGTCCTCTCTTTCCTCTGCCTCCCACCTCTCTCTCTCTCTCTTTTTCTCTCTCTCTCTCTCATACACTTCTCTTCCTCCATCTCTCACTTATAAAATACTTTCTCTGCTTCCTCAACCAAATCCTGCAAGGTATAATCCTACAACCCTTCTAACTGCTGTAACTTTTTCTTAATATCTGATGCTGACTGTCCTATGAAGGCCACAGATATCACTGCTTGCTGACCCTCAGAGGTTGGGTCAAAGGGAGTATAATGCCTGTAAGCCTCCATTAAATGTTCAAGAAACACAGAGGGTGGTTCAACCTGCCCCTGAAGAACCTTTCTTACCTTGACCAAATTAGTGGGGCGTCTTGCAGCCCCTCTGAGACCAGCCGCTCCCTACCTGCTTTAAGTTTGACCTTGAAAACATACACAGGGAACTAAATAAGGCCCATTTCTATTTACATTTTTTTTACCAAAATCTCTCTTGCTTTTTAGAAAACATACCAAAAATTTCTCTTGCTTTTTAGACAACATGCCAAAAATCTGTCTTGCTTTTTAGACAACATAAAATCTCTTACCAAAGTTTTTTTGTGGTTTTTCTCAGTGGGGATGTATGGCTACATTTTAAACAAGAACAGCACATAAAATCCTGTACCAGTGTGAAACATTTGAGACCAACAATAGGTTTTTTTTTACATTAACCAACAATAATTTGGAACCAGCCCCTATAAATGATGACAGATATTTATAACCCATAGGATCTGAAAGAGTTCTTCACCCACGGAGCCAAGCCTTGGTCAGCTTTGACCAGAGGTTTGAGGCGTGCAGCTCCCAGGGCAGATGGAGAGAATTCATCTATCAGCACAGAGGGGGCAGGGTGGTATGCAGCACTGGGGAAAAAAGATTGTTAACCTCTTGGGCCATAGCGATTACCCTCAGATTTTTTTGTTTAGTGTTTGAAATCCTATTTGGGTACATCCGCCTTCTACAACTGTGCCTGGCAGCCTTGATACCTTGTAACAGCAAGGCTGACTAGCCCAGTCATCCATATAAGCATGCTGCCCTGCAGCCACGTGCTTGGTGCCAAGGCTGACTCTTTTTTTTTTTTATGAAATATACCCCTATGCTTATGGCCCTATCTCTAAAGTCTTGTAAGTGGTCACAATATCAAAGTCAAAGAAGTCATGACTTGAGTATATCAGCATCAGTCTAAGTCAGGACAAAAGCATAACACATATTACACAGACATATAGGACAATGGTGTCAAACAAAACAAAGACACAGCTTCAAGTTGCTTTGCGGGTGTGACCCATCCCGCTATCAAAATGAGACTGCTATCCATGCATGTCTCTACAGAGAACTGACCACGCCACTTGCGTGTCATACCATAGAACTGAGAAATGCCACCCAGATATCTCACCAGAGAACTGAACATGCTACCTGTGCGTTAGACAAAACAGAGACCGAAGTCACACAGACAAAGGCTAACAAAACCTAGACAGACAAAACCTCTCCAGAAATACAGATGGCCAAGAGGGTGTATAATTCCTCCAATCCAGGAGAACTTCTGTATCCTCACCAGCACCCAGACGGGAATCTCTCAGGTGTCCCTGGGTTCCTTCCTCACCTCCTGGGACATCTCCCAGGGTGGCAGTCGGTGATCTCCTAGCACATCTGCTGATCACTCCCTCGGTCTCCCCCTGAGACGTGAGCAACTGCAAAACCGAAAGTACAGAACCTGAATTCAGCCAGCATGGAAACACAAAGACACAGACATTGTCTCACCTCCAAGTGGGCCTTCGGAGATGAGGGTGGTTGCCAATCCCAGATGAGCCCCCAATTGAAAGACCGCCCCCCCCCCCGAGGCTAACCTAGATTTTTGGTTCTTCTCTCCCTGATAGATTTTTGCTCTATTTTTCCTGCTAGAGAGGTCTGGATTTATATGGGTCTTTCAATCCCAGCTCTAGAGAGGATGATAAAATGGGAAGAGACAGCTCTCAGGATTCCTGGAGGTAGGATAGCCATTTACTGAGGTAGAGGTAAGAGCCAGTGACTGGTTGTTTTGCTTTTCTGACCTTCAGGTTGAATTCCAATTTCTGTCTCTGAGTTTTTATTAATTGTGCTACAACAATAAATAAAATAAAATTTAAAAAAAGTTTGGGTTAAACTTCTATGTTAAAATTTACAATACAACAATTAATTTGCCTATCTTCTTTTAGCTACTAAAACAGTCTAGTAACTAAATCTTGTCTATCCTTCTGCCTTTTTTGTTTTGTATTTTCAGTACTAAAAATCAGGTATTGAAAGAAAAAGTATCAGGTCAAGACATTCCAAGACCAAGTTCTCAGCACAAAGGAGATTTATTTGTCCTAGAGGGACAGAGGGCAGGGATAAGGGACAAAGACACGAGATAGAGAAAGAGGGAGAAGGAAAGGAAACAAAGGAGAGGGGTAAGAGAAATTTGTTCCAGGGAACAAAGGACTGCCTCTGGGTAGAGATGAGACATGGCCCGTGGGCAAATGGAGGCTTACAAAGGTAAAATGGGAGACCTGTGTTCAGATGATGTGTTTAATTTTAATTGCACATATTCATCAGGTGAGCCAAAGGGAGATTTTGATTGCTGGCTTCAATAGCTGGCTCTTGGTAGTCATCCTCAGGAGGAGGAATTGGCCAAATAAAGGAACAGACCTGGGGGCTAGCTTTAGGAATGAAATCTGAAGGATTTTATCAAGGCAGAGCAAATTAAGCAAGGCCTGCCAGAGCCACAGGCTTGAGCTGGTGAGCCTTCAGAAGTCATTCCCTTTTCCCTCTTAATTCAGACTCCCATCACACTGCCCTCTTTGCAAAGTTTAACTGTCTCAAATTCAGCTTGCTCTTCACCTGCATCTCCATGGGTGAATATACTTCATAGATGGTGCTCATTTTTTAAATTTACTTCTTTTGAATTTTTTTTCCAAATTTCTGTGACTGATGTAGATTCAGTGTTCAAAATGTAAATGTGAAGTTTGATTTCATTAAGAATGCTTTCAATGACTTGTCATTCCTTAAGGTCAAGGCAGAGCGCTGAAGACTTCTTTGGCACTACATGGCTAGAATCTGTCTAACGTGTTGTGCCCTAACCTCTCCCTCGTTCCTGACATTGCAAGTAGAGCCATCCCCTCTCAGACACAGTAGAACTGTTTCTACTGCTGCCACAATAGTAGGCAGACTTTTTCCCCAGACCTTAGGCTAAGCCAGAATTGCCATCACACAGAGAAGTTCAGAACAGTCCATTATTCAATCTCTCCCCTTCCCCTCCTCCTGCTCCACCCACCTTCCATTGTCCCCCCCCCCGCCCATCCTCCAAAGAGAGGGAAAACTGCCCATGGGGAGTCAACAAAGTCTAGCACATTATTTTGAGGCAGGACCAAGGCCCTCCCACCTACAATTAGACTGAGCAAGGGATCCCTCCAAAGAAAATGGGCTCCAAAAAGCCAGTTCAAGCACTAGGGATAAATCCTGGTCCCACTGCCAGTGGTCCCACAGACTGCCCCAGCCACACAACTGTTACCCACATTCAGAGAACCTAGTTTGGGCCTATGCACTGTCAGTCCAGAAGTCAGTGAGATCCCAGTACCTCGGGTAAGCTGTTAATGTGGGTTTCTCCATCATAGTCTTGACCCCTTTGCTCATATTATCAGTCCTCTTACTCTATGACTGGACTCTGGGAGCTCAGTCCAGTGCTTTGCTGTGGATCTCTGTGATGAGTCCAAGAATAAGAAAATGAAAATGTAGATTCTAAAAATAAGAATGTAGAAATGACGAAATATAAAGTTATAAGTCTAGGAGAATGAGAACAGACTATCAGCAGCTTTCTCAGCAGATCAAGGACCAGTCATTCACAGTGAGCTATATTCTCAGATGCTTGGGAAGCTTAGGTCGTTTCATTTTACAGCTGGCTGTTTTATTTACAAGGCTAAAGCTTCTCCCTGCAAATTGAGAGTAGTATCCTGGCCACCCCTGATAAACGACAGATGTGAACTGAGTTAACCTTTAGGAGACAGAGATACTGACCTCTGGGTTAGGCACTGTCTCTCTTATGGGAAACTGACACCACCAAAGGAGAGACATGGGGCTCCAGTATACACCTGGACCTACCAGGAGACAGTGGACAAATATGATGGTTTAATTTATGAGCTCTGATAATGGAGTTGTAAAGTATGGCCGTCGTATCTGAGTTTTACCTTGAGATAGTGTGAAAAGCTTTCCACTGTCTTCTAAGTTCTCAGCCTAAGAACCAGTTATTCCTAATTTATTAACCTTCTGGTATTACTAGCAGTCCCTTTTCTGACTAATTGCTAAAGTCATCTGTTTTCTTGCAATTAGTGACTTTTGCTGTAATCTCCTCTAAAACATATTTCATGATGGCTGCCTAGTTACCCATTGACATTAGAACTCACTCTCCTCCTTAATGTCTCCGCAGGAAGAGAAGAGCCAAAAAATCTAGGTTAGCCAGGTCAGTGACTCTGTTTCAGGAGCTATCTGAAGATAAAGTTAGATTATAATCCTGAGAATAATCTTGATAAACAGGGAGTTACCCCCTTGTGATTATCACTGGTATTTTCGGAATTTTCCAATGACACCCTCCCCACCCCATTTGGATTACTGGGTTGTGGTTTCTTCCCTTAAAAACCCCTTCTCCCAGCTACTCAGGGTTGAACTCCTCCCCTGTGTGGGCTATGAGTCTCGGCTCCAGCACTGGTACTTGTCAATAAACCTCGTGTGATTGCAGCAAGGATGGTCTCTCATGAATTCCCTGGGGGTCGTGTTATCCCAAGACTTGAGTGAGAGTCTCCCCGATCTGGTTCAGTAGTTGATTGTTCAATTTCCATGAGTTTGTAGGCTTTCTGGGGGTAGAATTGTTGTTAAATTCTAACTTTATTCCATGGTGATCCGGTAAGACACTGGTGGTTACTACAAATTTTTTGTATCTGTGGATGTTTGCTTTGTTACTGAGTATGTGATCAGTTTTTGAGAAGGTTCCATGAGATGCTGAGAAGAAGGTATATTCTTTCCTATTTGGGTGGAATGTTCTATAGATGTCTGTTAAGTCCATTTGATTCATTACATCTGTTAGTTCTCTCATTTCTCTGTTAAGTTTCTGTCTGGTTGACCTGTCCGATAGTGAGAGTGGAGTGTTGAAATCTACTATTAGTGTGTGGGGTTTGATGTGTGCTTTGATTTCTAGTAATGTTTCTTTTACATATGTGGGTGCTTTTATATTAGGGGCATAGATATTCAGGATTGAGACCTCATCCTAATGAATTGTTCCTGTTATGAGTATGAAGTGTCCATCTCCATCTCTTCTGATTGATTTTAGTTTCAAGTCAATTTTGTTAGATATTTGTATGCCACACTTGCTTGTTTCTTAGGGCCGTTTGATTGAAAAACCTTTTCCCAACCCTTTACTCTGAGATAATGTCTGTCATTGTGGTTGAGGTGTGTTTCTTGTAAACAGCAGAATGTTGGATCCTGTTTTCATATCCATTCTCTTAACCTGTGCCTTTTTATAGGTGAATTGAGTCCATTGATATTAAGTGATATTAATGACCAGTAGTTGTTAACTCCAG
>PVIU01014171.1:0-53010 GCA_004026605.1 Ondatra zibethicus | reverse complement strand
CTCACTCAGGATAGCGTTTTCTATTTCCATCCATTTGCATGCAAAATTCAAGATGTCATTGTTTTTAACCCAACAACAATGACACCAGGACCTATCTCTTCTGCATGTATTATCGTTTTGGGAACTGAGTCTTTTTGAATGCACTCCTTCCAAGGCCGGGAGGGAGGGGGGTGGGCCTTGGACTTCCAACAGGGCAGGGCACCATGCCCTCTTTCAAGGAAGAAGGGAGAGGGAGGAGGGGTGAGGGGGTAGTGGGAAGGGACCAGGAGAAGGGGAAGAAAGGAAAAAATGTTATTTCTTTAATTATGTTTTTGAATGGAAAAAAATAAAACAATGTAAAAAAAAATAAAAAGTTGTCTGATGCAAAAAAAACAAAAAAAAAAAGAATGAAAATGGATAAACTAAAAAAAATGATAGAGTATTTTGACAAAAGAGATCTAAGAATAAAATTAAATGTTGGTTCTGTTACCATTATGGCTAAATGCTAATGACTATGTACACATCAAGAGATGTTCAAAATATATTGTGGCAATAGCTTTAATGGCAATATCTGATTGTGTAAGAATTTTAAGAAGTCTCTATGTACTTCTGAAGATTTTCAATAGCACTAATAGACTTCATACATACATACATGTATATACAATTTTATATACAAATCAACATTTCAGTGTGAATTTAAGTGTTGTAGGAGTGTGGGCCCTTTGTTCATCCTGACTGCCCGGCTAGCTTACATCCAAAATAACCACACAGAAATTGTATTAATTAAATCACTGCCTGGCCCATTATCTCTAGCCTCTTATTGGCTAACTCTCACATCTTGATTTAACCCATTTCTAATAATTTGTATGTCACGACGAGGTCATGGCTTACTGGGAAAGATTCAGCATGTCTGACCTGGTGTCTCCACCAGGTTATCTGAGTCTGCTTCTTCCTCTGAGAATTCAGTTCTGTCTTCTCCGCCTACATAAGTTCTGCCCTATCAGGCCAAGCAGTTTCTTTATTGATTAAAAAATGAAAGCAACACACAGACAGAAGGACCTCCCACCATTTCCCCTTTTCTGTTTAAAAAGGAAAGGAAGGCTTTAACTTTAACATAGTAAAATTAACAAAACACTTATCAAGCAAGAATAACAGTTACAATATTTATATCTACTTGATTTTATATCATAACTAAGGAAAACTATAACTATAAATTCTTCAACTCCATCAAAGACTCCAGAAGGATATAATATTACTTAAGTAAACAGAAAGTGCATTGTAAGCAACTTGCAAAACTCTAGAAATGACAGAGACATCTCGCTTCCTGGACAGTCATCCAAAGTTTTTCTGTACCGTTAGGGCATCCATCTTCAGCCTACAGGCTCATAGTATCCAGCAGACTTTTCCATGAAGCTGGAAATTTCAAAGACAGTTCAGTCACTTTCTCTGTGTCCTGCAGAATGTCTCTCAGACTCTTTCATGAAACAGGAACACCAAAGGACCATCTCACCTTTAGGCAAGTTCAGCAGTCATCATTCTGTAGGTTCTTCATGTCTAGTTTATCCAGGCAAGAGCAGTTTCTTGCCCAAATGGCTAACCAACTCCATAAGTAGCCTCGTTGATGCTCATCTTCCTCAGGAAGTAGCTTGGTGCTGCCAAGAGCAGATGTGTCTCATTGTCATGAAAAGCCCTAAGTTATTAAAATATTTTAAATGCCATATTCTGTAGTCTTTGAAAAATATAAAAAATGCCTATCCATCTGCAATTCACATCTAGAAAATATAACTAACATGACTATAAACTTGACTATTATAGAGAGTATCTATTAATGTATATTTCTTAATTATACATTACATTTTTAAATGAACTATACAATCACAATACCTTAATCAATATCAGAAATACATATACATATAACAAAATTGACCTTAAATTTGTATCCATAAATCAAGATTTATACCAATGAAAATTATTCATATCTATATCATATCCCCCTTTAAATGTAAAAGAACATTTATAAAAAATATTTGGGAATATGAGCATAGTTTTTTTTCTCTCCAAACTGCTTTGTGTTCTATGGGGGCACTGTTAATCAGGTCTTTTATGGTGTATCCTGTATGCTACGTTCATCTCAGTCGGCAGTTGAGCAAAGAAAGTTTTTGAGTGTGTTTACGGCAACTATTCAGGAGGGCATGATCTATCATACCATATTGGTCTATAAGGAATCCACAGGGTCTCATCCTTTCTGAAAACAAAAGAACCTCTTCTCCAAAGCATTATATCCTTGGACCCAAATTCTAAAGTTATAATACTTTTATAATATACAGCTGGTTTAACTTAGCAGTCTATATAATGAAATGTCTCTCTGCACTTAGCTCCTTTACAGTCAAAAAATTCAAAGAAACACAATAATATACAGAATACAGACTCTCTGAATTTTCCATATTTACATGACTTATTTTTTATTTTCTTTAATGTATGATTATCTGTACTCTGTCTCTTTAAAGACTTTACCCTTTTTTTTTAAAGCATTAACTTTATTTTATGACTCTGTATACTCTTTATCTTTTCTCTCCTAAGCCTACGTACATTTATACACGATTGTGACCCATTTAGAGGTCATTTATGTCTGAATCTGTCCTATTTTGAATCTGTAATTCTTTACTGTCTAGAAGGGCTTTTAAAATGCTAAGCAGTTTGGTTGCAGCTGCTCTGGATGTTGGCTCCACCTCTCTCCAATTTCAAAATGGTGGGTGTACCATTTCTGCTAGCTCTTGGGCCGCCAGGTAGGAGCTGCACTCAGCACTTTTAACTCTGAGAATGAGCATGCAGCACATAAACTCTTTTTATCTGAGTTACAGCCAAATATTTCACGCAGAGCACTGTGCAGCCTGAAAACATCTGTGTGTATGGTGGCAGGAATCCACCATGCTTTCCTGCCTGCCCAAGCCTAGTAGACCTGAACCCACCATCTGCCCAGGCAGGAAGAGCTGAGCAGGAAGGGCATGATCTCAGATAACTTTCCTCCTGACCCCGAATGGGCACAAAACACCCAGGCCCACAACTGCTCCATAGACAGAGTTTGCACCGGTGGCAGGGCCCAGGAAACCTCATTTTAAAATGGCACAGCTTTTTTTCTGCTATAGTTGCTGAGTCAGGAAAATCTCTCTGGGGCACGCCACCAGCAAACAGCAAAAAGCTGTGTTAAACTCTGTTTTTTCTGGGTGTCTAGAATTCCTTTTCAAGCCCTCTTAGGTTTTACATGGTGTTAGTTAACCACGTTGAAGCGCCAATCACATTTAAGGATGCAAAAGAAATTGTATTCATTAAATATGATTTCTTTGTTATTGTATTGTTTGGACTTTTTGACCAAGTATGCCAGCTTTCATTGTCAGGAGGACAGCTACAGTAATGCCAGTTATGGTGGTGACAAGTCATGGGAGCGGGGAACCTTATAAAGGTTATAGCAGACCAGTATGACTTCTTTGGGGGATTTTTTAAAATCAGTCCCAAAGAGGTACAACAAGCTTAATGGGGAGACTAGTTCAGTAGAGTTGATGGAGGCTTAGGATTAGGTTAAGGTTCAGTGTCTACATGCATCCTGCTTCTTGTCAAATTTTTCAAATGTTTTTTCAATGTGATATGGGATAGGTAGAAATATGATTATCATGGTAAATGTGTAAGTCATTAATCTTCTAAAAGACTCATGTTTGTCTTTTTTACAACATAAGGACATTGATGATACATGGAAATAAATGCAAAGGATATATTTTAGATTGGGACTCAGCAGAAATCAATTCCTGAATATATAGTAGAGAAATTGGAGATAATTCTCCAAGAGGAAGAGAAAATATGTTCACCTCTGCAGGGAAATAAGGTATATTTCCCACAGAAAATAAGATCACTGGGTTACAGTTTATTCAAGCAGAATTTCCTTGACATATTCAATGTGAATATGTTAATTCCATTAATATCTTGGAAGTTTTTAGTAGTTTAAGTTTCTGATAAGTAGAATGCCTAAACATATGCAGACACATGGAATATGATTTATAAGTAACAATATAAACAACTAATTTTGAGAAGTTGTCCCCAGTTCAATGTATCTTTAGCAAACCTATGTTTACAGGCAAGTAGAGGTTCATGTTTAGTATTGGTTAATAATCATGTAACTTTCATTTACATTAATAAATGTCATAGTTTTTTAATATTATTACAGGTAACATTGCGTATTATTTCATTAAAACATTATAATAATAATTGTCAAGATAAAAGGAAATGATGATTTATTCATGAAGACCCACTCATTCCTTCAGAACAAGTCTTTAAACATGGATGACTGCTTTTCTAATTCAGCAATACTTTAGATTGTTAGAATATTTCCTCAACTTTTGTGCAACTCATAATAAAACAACTATGAATACGACACTTGTAAAAGTTAATGTAGTGCCACATTTTCTCCATTGCTTTCTAAACTCCAGACAATCCAAAGAACAATTTACCTAGTCCTGATCATTAGTATTTAACAACTTGCAAGATGTAAATACTCACACGTGGACAATTTTAGTTTACAATAAAAAGTTACTGATACTAGAACATTGAAGGGTTGAATAAGTAACTATTCAATCATATATAATGGCAAAGTGTTTCCACTGTGCAGGTATTAGACTAATATCTTCAAGAGCACCCAAATAATAAACATAGTAAAATAATGAAGATGTGATAGCTTTAAAGTCACAATTACTCTTAGTTTTGTTTTGTTTTAATTATAATTTATTTTTCAATTTTTGCAACAGATGTATTTAATTATAACTGAGCAAAGTTCCTGAAAATTCATCAATCAGAGCATATTTTCTCAATAAGCACTGGAATAACAGCACATTTGGTGAGAGAAATTTAGGCACATACAAACCAAAGCATAAGCTTTGGAAGACAAAGAAAAGACAATACCAAGGAGAAACAATCTTGCTCTCTCTAAGAGAATGGAAGTGAGTTGGAGTTTACTCTGCTTTGCATTTGATAATCTTTATGAGGATGCAGTAACTGGCTTATCAGATAAAAACACTGCTGCCAACCCTAAAAACCTGTTTGATTCCTAGGACCCACAGGATGGAAAGAGAGATCCAAACACCTTAGTTAGCTCTGACTGCCATTCCTGAATTGTGGCATATGCATGCCACAGGAAAACCCACTTACACAAGATAAATACATAGATAAATATAAACTTTCAAAAGTCTTCATTGTATTTCTACTGTGACCTTGTTAATTTATAATCTTTGGACTTTATAAGTCACACAAAATGACACAAAAGTATGAGAGTTAGGTTTGTGAAAAACATATCGAGGGGAGTAATTTTAGAGTTAAAATATTTTGAAAAGGAAGAAGAGTTGGCATTCCCCAATAGCTATTCCCAATAGACCAACACAGACTAAGTCAACTTGTTTTGAGAGCATACTATATACCTTAAGAAGGAGACCTTCCTAAGTTTGGTAAGTATACATAATATTTTGTCACAATTTTAATACAAATAATAAAATACTACAAGAGGGCAAAGGCACCCAATTCACAACTAGAAATATATTACATTTTCAAATAGGAACTTTCTCTATCCCTCTGGTCTACACACACATGTTCACCCCACACATGCTTAAATATACACCCCATCACATACATACAAATAAAAATTAAATTAGCAATATAATTTTGTAAAATTAAAGCTTTATATTTTATATTTTCTTGTGTATAAAACCAGAACAGACTTAAAATATGAATTAAGTTTATGAACCAAGCCAAGGCACAAATACAAGTTTTGATGAACATTTTGATATATTCTAATTATATATGATGTGTGTGTGTATGTATATATAACATATGTGTGCTGTAGGACAATGTACCCTGTCACTTATTTTGTATTGTTTTAATAAAATGCTGACTGACCGGTAGCCAGGCAGGAAGTATAGGCAAGGTGACCAGAACAGGAGAATTCTGGGAAGAAGAAAAGCTGAGTCTGCAATCATCACAGAGGAAGCCAGACACAGAGCAAGCAAGATGAGAACTCCTCACTGATAAAAGTTACCAAGCTACATGGCTAACACAGACAAGAATTATGGGTTAATGTAAGTTATAAGAAGAGTTAATAAGAAGCCTGAGCTAATAGGCCAACCAGTTTATAATTAATGTAAGCCTATGTGTTTCTTTGGGAGGGAATGGCTGCAGGACTAGGTGGGACAGAAACTTCTGTCAACATATGTGCATATAAACATATTTCATATTAGATCATATGGATATCTCTAACAATATAAGGAGTAATGGGATTATTTAACATTTATGAGATTATATTTAATTAGTTTGACTTCTGATAATAACTTTAAGAACAGTAATATTCGCCAGTTGTTGGTAGCCCATGCCTTTAATCTCAGTACTTGGGAGGCAGAGTCAGGCAGATTGCTGTGAGTTCAAGACCAGCCTGTTCTACAGAGAAAGTTCCAGAACAGGCTCCAAAGTTACAGAGAAACCTTGCCTTGAAAAATAAAAAACAAAATACAAAACAGTATTCAAATGGTAAATTCTCTTCTAATGCTGCTAAACTTCAGTTTTATTTTCTTGCTTGGCAATCACTCCACCACCACTAACCTCAGCATAGAATGTTATCACAATTTAGGAATATTAACACTGAAAGTTCAAAAGCAACCAAACTTAATCCACAGAACTCATGATTTTGCAGATCTGCTTTTTGGTTTTTTTTGTTTTGTTTTGTTTTGTTTTTGTTTTACATTTCTCCATCTGTAACCATACCATCTTTAACCTTTTAAATATAAGCAAAACTGATGACAGCATGGAGCCGTAGCTACATTTGTATATTTTTGGTCTAATTTGTCATACATTCCAACTTGTGTTTTTCCAAGCTGCTTCTGGTTTTTCTATTGTATTTACTCACCTATAGTGGATTTTGAAAACTTTGACAGCTATTAAAATAGAGAATATCAAGAAGGTTAGTTAGTTCCCTTATTAAAGCCCAAAAAGACATTGAAATACAAAGAGGGGGAAAGGTTTCATTCCTACTGAATTCATTGAGAAACATCAGATTTGGGTTGGGATTTATATTTTAAGTCGTGTTTTACATATCTTTTCCATATTGAGTGTGCCTATGTATAATGGTATTTTTAAATATGTAAGCCTGGCATTTTTAAAGCTGGTCTCTTTGTAGGTGTCCAAACAACAGAACTTAAGTTTATTAAAAGTGGGACCGTGTGCCACATTTCTTGTGACTATTAGTGTGGCTTTCACTCCTCTTCTCAGAAATTAATACCTACATGCAGCGTGCTTATTCATTTGTTCATAAGAAATGTGCCCCCAATATGAAATTTTTAATGAATCAAATTACTTATGAAAGCTATGTGGGAAAAGTATTTTAAATGATGTAAAATGTAAACATATGTGAATACATGTATATGCATGTGACACTTCTTTGTTAATGTGTACATGCTTGCACACATGTATCTGTATTTTGAGTCTTTTAAGATGCTTATGAGGTCACAAAAGGCTTTCATACTTGTATATTCTACTTTGTCCTTTTCTATTATTAGAATCTGATACATGGGGTTCTTAAATGCTGCTTTCTACTTTTAAGAACCTTTGGCTTTTCCAGACTCAAGTTACCTTATTATATAATTTATTGAAAGCCAATAATTACTAAGACATGTGGTAGGCGCTTATCACAAGTAACATCATACCACAGACTCTATGTATAAGCTAGAATAGGGCAAATGGTACAATTAGTGGCAAGTTCTTTGGTGCATAACAATAGAAGCCTCAGTGACACTGTAAGATTAAGAAAAGGCTAAAACATCTTTAAAACTACTCATTACCACCAGTCAAGATGTGCATATTTGACCTTTATGGTAATCAGAAGCATCTCCGCTTATGCAGGAGGTGGCTAAATAATCGTCACTTTCGACACAGTTTTCCTTGAAATGAACTAAGGTTAACAGCTTGATCCTGAAGCTGGCACAGACATTGAATCAACTTATCAGCGGTCATCGTGAAAGGCCACCATCTTCATCACCTTGGTTACAGTGACAGGAGAGAATGCTGCATGTTTTTCTCAGCAAAAGACAGAGGAACTTAAGTGCTGACTGCCCTGCACTTTTCAAAGGTTGCAAAATAACCCAGAAACCTTCCCTGAGGTACAGGTTCACTCTGTGTTGTGATAATAGTGCAACCTGCATCAAAAATAATTGCTCAGTTTATTGCCTTGTTGTCTAACTATTTTAAAGCCTCATCCTAGACTCAGAAATCTCCTCGGGTTGATTTTTCTCTCTTTCCCTGGGATTTCCATTAACCTCAGTCTTTTTTATTTGAATTTATGAACAGTTGCAGTGAAGAATCACAAAGCTAAATTGGTATTTTCAAATAACATAAAATTAACACTATAATGAGAACTAACATTGCAACTCTAGCACTTGAAAAATTAATTTTTATCATATGGATTAAATGTAAATGCTTCCACAATGTCCCTGCCTACAGTGTTTCAGCTGAAGATGTAGAAATCCATAGCATAAGTATTGTTAGGCATAACTAATGGACATAAAACATCAAATGAAACTAATTTTTGTGTTGAAGAGTTCAAAATTCTCCTTTTCCCATAGTAAAACATCACAAGAGATAATCATAAAAAAATCACGCCATATATGTTATGTCCAGATGATTTTAAAGCATGATAATGCATCATATGTAGGAAGATTAATTTAACAGTCATGAAAATAATAGCAAGGGAGTGGCAAAATTTTATAGGGAGTCAAAGTAAGAATGATTTTAAGTCCCAAAGGCAAAATTCACCAAATATCCATGACTTGGTTGTCACTTAAATGTGGTCATCCATAATTCCCCTTAATATATACATTAACCTGTATGTACCTAGAAAATAAGGCAACGTCCTGCATTTCAGTCATTGCTTTTGCTGGGAAACCTGGAGAGTGCTTCGGGATTCATTATGACATGTGGAATATATAAGCAATAAGGCCTGACAGGAAGTGTGCTTATCACAAGATAATCACACCCCTGGGTCATTACAAAGCACAAGGAACAGTGGCACCCCTTTCATTCCCCCCGGGGTGTGATTACTGAGTAATAAGCACACTTCATGCCATTACCTTAGTGCTTTTCTAGAAAGGCTTTGTAGGGCAGAAAAACTGCATGTTTTCATTGCTTAGAGAAGACAAAGTTGGCAGTTTATAGTATTAATGCTGGTTCAGCCAAGCCAGTCAGTTTATCCATACTACACTGCTCTTTAAGAGCACCTGCCAAGGCCAATCAGAATTCATGACCATAAAACAGAACCCGCTCTGTATTTGTGCGTTCTCAGTGTTGCTACTTCCTCAAATAGTCCAATACCTAGAAACGACATATGGAGGAAATCATCTGCCCCAAATGCTAGTACTTTTCTCCAAAGCTGCATATTCAGGTTTACAGAGTGGATTGAGAAAATGCAATATAAAGTAGCTGATAGACCAAGTACGGGTCAGCATGGTACTCACAAGGCTCTTCTCTTCTCTCTGCTTAGATCCAGCTCCAAATGAGGAGACGACTCAATTTAAAGTGCTCAATCAGATACGGAATCCCACTGCTGTCACTCAAATTATAGCCTAAGGGTCCCTGTTATGATCTCACAACTTTCCATTCTACATAATAAGTTTTTGATTGCTCAACAGTAGTCTTGTCCCTTTATCTAATATTATGCCATCTTGAGGCAGATTAAACATCTACTGATGAGTTTCTTATCTGTAATATAAACTACTAATTTTACAAAAATATTATCTTTGCATAAATTTGGAATATTTACTTCCATAAAATTCTGTATAGATAATAGGTAGCTGCTATTATTCCGATTATAAGAGGAATAAGACATGCTACTGGAAAATTATGCAGCTTATTCAGTTATTCCAATGGTTCTATTCTGATTCCAATGATGCACTGTGATTTTATTTAGTCCTCATGTTGCAGTGACAAGAACTCCAAGCAGATGCATCCTAACTGCAAAGTTTCTGTTGGCTCAGTTTCAGAGGGTATGCACTGCAGGAAAGATTTGGTGTTTATAGTAGCTCCACCTATACCAGCATAAAGCTGTGGTGGCTTCCTTAGCAATGCAAGAAGCACACCTTGGAACCTGAGGCAGGTATAACCTAAAAGCCTGTCCCGAGATTTGTGAGAATAGCTTTCCTGTATATTTGCATGAAATGCCATATGACAGTTAATTTTAGGCAGCTGCATGATTAGTCATTAGACTCTTAGACAGTGGTTTTCAGGCATGTTGCTAATGCAAACAATTGACAATATAAATTTTTGTCAAGGAGAAGGACCTGCCTTGACATCTATCCCCATTCCATTCTTCACTGGAGGCATTCTCTAAGTTGGTTGATGAATGAGAACCCTGAGTAAGTTTTATTGCAGGATTAGTAAATATGATCTTGAAATATGTTTAGGACAGATAGTGATAGGACAGATAGCTTTGGAGTCTCAAAACAGAATACTGAGTTCCGTAGGTTACCACTAAAGTAACTGATAGATAAAATAATTGTAGGAGGCATCAGCACTTAGCTCTATTTCCATGAAGGAAATGCCCACATAGTTTTTATTAAATTATAAGAGGATGACATCTAATACCATGATCCATATTCACTTATTCTCAAAAGGGAAGTTTGTCTTCCTATTTTGGAGAAGTGGTTGTCTGTGCTTCTGCGTAAAATGATAACAATAATTCACTGAAACTTTGTGATCTGGTCGTTTTGGCACCATGTGTGCTGTAGATGTCTTGGAGGAGGGAATGTAGAGTGCTGCTTTCTACCTGACATCAGAGCAGCTATTCCTAACCCCAGCACCCATCACCACCACTAGCACAGACTTCTGTCCATTAAACAGAGAAAGCCAGGAACCTCCAGGAACCCAATTATATCTACAGCTAAGGGATCGTAGATGTGCATTCACTCAGCCAACTTGTCTTCAGTCAAGTTGGATTCTCATGTTATGCCATTTTTGGTGCCTCTGATGTCTTTTGGAATTTATTTCCTGTGCTGAGTCAGAATCTGCCTCCTAGAAGAAACTGGGGCTAGTAAGATCCTATGAGTGAACAAAACTCACAAGGTTCAGGAAGTTCTTGAGGTTTGCAGGATTTACAGTCTCCTTCCCAAGGCTAGAAAAGCAGTAATGACTGCTGGCGTAGCTGTCTGCAAACCCTGCATGCTGTCCAGCGGCTCCAGGAATGTATCTGCCATGAGTCAGAACTCTGTTGGGATGGGTTATTTGTGCTGCAGTTGACTTTCAGACACCCACTCTCCTGTGAGAAACCCCTTGTCTCTGCTCATTTAAGCTATCCCAAAGAGTCCATACTTTACTAAGATAAATATGGGTAAAGTTTTTTCTTTGGTCTGTTACTGGTGCCCCCCCCCAAGTGAAGAGTTCCTAGATCATAATCCCCAATAAATGCCACACAAAGGAATAGAAATGGTTTTCTCATAATGATAAGGGGGCCTATGGCATAAGGAAACAAAATATGCATTAGTGTGTTTCTGATGACATGATTTTAAACGTGGTAACAGAAGTGTCAAGAGCTTTTGATCACTAAATGACACTAAATGGTTCATGGTTCTGATGGGAATATGCAAATGATACATGGTGCATAAAAAACGTGGATGTACACATTGTGAATATGGATAAACTGATTTTTCCCCTGTTTTATATATGCTAGTTCATTCCCTTGAATTTTGGAATTATCCTTTTATAGCCACATAAAGCCTGCTCCTGTACAGCATAGTGGACCATGTTGTGGAGTTGCAGAACCTGTCATTATTCTGTTTTTTATCACACATTAAACTCAAAATGCAACTTGAAAAGGAAAATTATCTGACTAATTTAGAACTGTTCTGAGAGCTTAGAGTAGACTTTAGGTGTTTGATGTAGAAAACGTCACGAGTACAAAGTTCAACTCACTCCTCAGGTTCCATTGCCTTTTCTTCTTTTCAGGACCATGCCAGGTTGTTTCCAGTTTTGATGTTTGTAACTCACTGAAAATCTCTTCTCATGCCTTAGCAAGGCTGGCTCTTGCATTCAGGTCTCGCTTCAAATGACACTTCCTCCTGGAGTCCTTCCTGATTTGTAATCTATCACCCTGCCAGCCACTATATTGTCAGCCTCTTTTACTTTCCTTACATTACTGAATACTCTCTTTTTTAATTATCAGCAATATGTCTGTAGTCCATATCAGTCATTTATTATGACCCAGGCTTTGAAATGTGAGACCTACTGTCTTTGTCTACTCCTTCCTTCCTCTGCCTAATCCAGTGCTGACACACAGTAGATGATATTTTATGATACACATCTTTGTGGAATGAATGAATGAATGTACTGATTTAAGGCAAAGAAGACAGAAAGCAATGTGGAGAGAGTATGACTTAATCAAAAACTGGAAAGCACAAATAATTCTGTGAGCTTCGGGGCACAGTCTGTATGAGAAGGGAGAGTTTGAAATGAGAACATGGTGCTAGGCTGTGGGGGGTTCGAACCTCTAGAGTAGGTGATTTTACTTTCGCCCGGAGGTAAGGGGAATGCTTCTAACAAGGTTGACATAATAACATACTATTTTAAGAAAATTAAGTGGGAATAATACAAAAAATTAGGGTGAGGGTTGGGGAGCTCAAACAGAAGTGGGCATCGGTTGGGAATAATAGCAGTGGCAGTATTGCTGGGGTAGAATTCCTGCAGAGTGCCAATCACCCCGCCAGAAAAGAGACTCAGCCTGGAAACAGCACAGAAGTTTCATCTTCTTTAGCAGGGCCCATTCAACCGTCTTACCTAATCAAACAATAGTATTGATTAACTGGAGAATAATTTTCTGTCTCTTTAGTGTCATTTTTCTTTCATTATTATTTACAAATACCTTCCTTCTGAATTATTTTTCAGATAAAATCGTTGTTATCTGCAAAAGCCTGATATATCCCAGATTAAGTGTGAAGTCAGTTAGTAAATCATTCCCCTATTTTAAAATGGGGGAGGTTATTCGCTAACTAGACCTAGAAAAGGCTTAGTATTGCTTTGAATGAGGAGCCAGTCTTGTGAACTTAATTTTCTTGTAGGTACATGTGGACATCCAGGCATCATCCTATTTTAATTCATCATTTGATTTAAAATAGAGACTAATGGTCCTGGGACCTCTGATCTTTCAACCCACAGAGATTTGTGGTTCACTGTTTGTTGTGTTCAGTTTTGCTCCTGTACTTGCCTATGGCAGGTTAAAAGCTGGGGTCAGCCCAGGCCACCAGCACAAGACTTGTCTTGTGGAGATTACTCCTAGCCCATCTGTTTCCTCGGTCCCTGAATAAAAATTCCCAAACCGTTCAATTGACACCAGCATTTCTAGGCCAGTCTTTTATCACTCTGAATATCTGCCGCGATTTTCAAGGACTATTCTGTATTCATTCTGTCCAGTGGGTTCCTAACCCTGGCAGAACTCAGCTCTCTGAGGCTGAGAACCATGCAGTTGCTGTAGGGAAACCAAACAGTCCTGACATTTCTCCTTACCAGGTTTCACTTACAGTTCATTTCAGAGGGTGACAATTAGAAGAAACAAGGAAGGGCTTTGTTTGGTTTTGCCAGACTCATTTCAAGGAACACTACACGCAGCCTGCCTGCTGGCTTGTTCGGTTAAAGGAAATGTTTCCACTCCTCTTACAGCTTCATCGTAATGGAAAACCTCTCCGGGTGCCAAAACCACCAGCAACATGCAAACGCCAGACTTTGGCACTAGACTTGTGTACATTTCTCTGACTTGAGTAGATCAGCAACGAGTTAAAGTGTCATGGCCCTCTGGAAATGGGACAGGATCAGTCAACCTCAGTTTGCCCCCGAACTCTCTCTTGACAAGCAAGGGGAACTTTCCCGAATTGCAAGGCGAACAGTTTCACGCAGGAAATCAGGCAATGGTTGCAGAATTTGGTCCCCTTTGCTCGGAAGCTCGCAATGCCAACAGTTTATGATGGTTATTAAAGATAACTCGGAAAGTTAAAACGACAAGAATGCCGTTGTGGCTTCTAATGCTGTTTTGACATCGCTTACTAGAACTTTCTATGAGGTCGGTTCAGAGATATTATTACTGGTGTGTAGTATTGTTAACTAAATTACAGTATACCTCTCATTCAATTTCACACTGGGGAAAATTGAAAACTTCTAACAGACAAGGAAATTATTATGTAAGAACTTACAGGGTACAAAGAAATCCAAGAAATAAACGATTCATCTTGGGTATTCTGAAAGACACCTTATTATTAGTCTAATACATAAATAACAGGAATGAATTATCCCCTATCTATAAGTAACTTTATCTGGATAAATCAGCCACTGGGATCATATTCATAAATTCATGGACATAATGTAATTATGAAATATTCCTTGTATGAAAGTGTGGAAATTCGCTCCACACTTAAAGTTTAAGGAAAAACCCCCAGTTCAATGAAAGAGTTGACTTTTCCTTTTATAGGATTTGTAGTACGTATCAGTGGGTATAGTTCACATTAGCATCCGGTGACACCGCTTTGTCTGTAAATATCTCTAGCTGTCAACAGAATGTCCTGAGGCAATTGCATCCTGATTCTATAGCTATCTTCTCTCCTTTTAGAATACACGAGGGCCTCATTTTCCATCAGCAAAGCATGAAATCAAGTAAGAATGCCACGCAGACAGCGTGTGCAAACAAGTAGCAGTTTTTCAGCCTCAGAATGCTTCGTAAAGTAACAGATAAATTAAATTTCCTTGTTCAAGCAAAGAGCGAGGAAATCAAGACCTTTTATTTAAAAATTAAGGTTTCCTTCACAGAACTAAAAAGGCTGTGAAATTCAAGCCAATTTGTTCACCGCTTTGCATGTGTGACTGGTCGTCCATTTTCCTGTGCCTTACAGTGGACTTTGCATGTGTGACTGGTCCATTTTCCTGTACCTTACAGTGGAATCACTTTCTAAGAGGAGTGATTAAAGATCACAGGTGCTTTAACTTCATCAGTATTTGAAAATTATTAAACTAACAAGGCTATGACTTGAATCCAACTGCATCAGCTCTCATTCAAAGCTGTGTAGAGGACAGATGGAGAAACCAAGAGTTCATTTATTCATTGTTTGGGTACAGTGGGATAGGCAGTCAAAGTAAACAGGAATCCTGAAAAAAACGATGCTATAAAATATACTAAATTATGCCTTCCTGATTTTCCTACCCTCTCTGGAACACGTCTGAGTCTGACAAACTGTGTGAAATTATCAGTTCCATGATGCCCTTAGAAGGGGTTGGCACTGGCATGTATTTGAAAGGCACTCAAGACACAAGTCTCTCCCGCTAGAAGAACTGCAGAAAGCTCCATTTAACATCAGTAAGATGACTGAGACGTTTAAATTACCATTCTCTAGATGTGTCTCACATTTCTACAACTTCAATGTATTTTTTAACATTCTTGTTACATAATGTACAATTTACTTAGCACGTGGCATTCATATGCCTAGCTGTAAAATAACTTGTTGTAACTTAAGCAAACATATTTTAAATAAAAGGTAGCTAAGGCCTCTAATCTCTGTTGCATTGCATGCAGGGAAAGCTTCCAGAAAAATGGGTTTCCCAGGCAGCCAACGACCATAGAGTTTCCCCTTAAGAAATACTATGAGCTGTGATTTCCTTTCATGTATTTCAATATATCTGACTGAAAAATTTCACCAATTATATGATGTTATGGAAGAATTAGAGTAAAAATAGAGACGAAGAAGCAAAAGAAACATTTATTCTTTTTCCTATTTCATTTCCAAGTGATAACACTCAATGTAATAGTCATGTGTCACATATTCAATTAAACAAAGGGAGATTTGGTAAGTCAAAATTGACATTTAATATACTGCATATGTTTAAGGGATGTAATTTTATAAGATTGAATGGTGTGTGCATAGGTGAAGCCACCATCATAACCAAGAAAATGACACTATTACCACTCCACATCTTGCCTTGCATTGCTTTTAAATCCATCTCTCCGAGCCCCCCAATGCGGAACTATCCATCCCCTAGGTGTGAAAATGGAGCAAAATTACACACAAACGTGTTTAGTGTGTGATACAAAGAAAATGCCTTGAATAGGTACTGGCTTCTGTTCCACATATCTAGAATTTTACATAAATAGAGTCATCTAGTCTCCAGGCTTTTGTTGCTGTTGTTCACTCCCTTTTTCCTCAAGCAATCACGCTGAAATTCACATCAATAATTAACTCTTTTTATTACATGAAATTTCATTTTATGACTGCACTCCATTTTGTTTATTGGTCACCTACTGGTGGTCATTTGAGTTGCCAAGTAAAGCACATGTTTAACTCTTGATAGAACATGCACCGCTATTTCCTTTGGGTAATTGTCCAAATATAGAATATCTGGGTTATTCAGTAGTGGCATATTTTATTGGTTGAAGTAGATACCAAACTACTTTCCAAAATAACTTATCTTTACACTTTACAACCATTCGGGAGAGCTGCGGGAGACTCAGTCCACATGTATTTTCACCTATGCTTGATGTCATCAGCCTCTTTCATCATCATTTCAGTAGGTGGATGATGTATAGATATCTTATTATATTTTTAATTGGCACTTTGTTAGTGATAAATTAGGTTTAGTAATTTTCATGCACGGAGTTGTTTATTTTGGTAATCATTTACATATTCATAATATAAGTTTCTTAATTAGAGGTTGGACATATAAGTACTTTTAAGTGTTTGGCGATAGAGAAAAGCTTAGTACCAAAGAACAAGTGCTAGAGTGCAGGGCTACTTATGGCTGATTCATCTCTGGCACATAGTACATTTCATTCTTTTTATTTAAAGAACTCTGTAATTGAGCCAAGAGCATCCCTTGCTCCCTATGCCCTGTAAGTGGCCTAAAATGGCACATGGTAGTTTCTTCAACTTTAATTTTGTTCTTCTGTGATTCACTTTCCTCCCACCAAGCGTTGAATATGCTTCTATTGAATGTACCATGAAATTGGAACTGCTCAACATCGATCTCACTTATAAGAGCTTGGCTCTAGGAAGCACTCAACAAAGATGGAGGGATTAAGATGTAATGTCCTCTCCCTGTTCAGTCACGATGCGCATTGCAAAGCTCAACCATCATAACTTCCCACTTCTTCCTCTAGGCAGCAATAAGTGGTGTCATTTCTGGCCAGAGAGATGAGCATAGAGATCCCCCCAGAGGGACCTGCAGTGATATTTCATTTGTATTTTAATAAACAAAGCTTGCCTGAAGATCAGAGAGTAAAACAGCCACCCTGCTCAGCCTTACAGACCAGGCAGTGGTGACATGCACCTTTAATCCCAGTAACAACACTAGTTTGCTATAGAAAATGGGTGGTAGTGGTACATGTCTTAATCCTAGCATTAGAGAGAAATATAAGACAGAAGGAGACAGCTTTTATACATAGTCTCATTCTGAGGATGAATGAATCCTGGATGAAGAATCAGCATTTCAGACTGAGTACAGGCAAGAGCCAGTGGCTAGCTGTTTTGCTTTTCTGACTTTCAGGTTGAGCCCCAATATCTGCCTCTGGATTTTTATTAATGGTACTACAGGGACCCTTACTAATACTGTCACTAAAGAAAGGTCAGACTGTCTCTGAAATGAGTACACAAAGGGAAAATAAAACACTACAAACAGTTATGTATTATAAATTCCAGAAGTGATCTCAGCCACTCCATTCGTTTCTGGTAAGGTGGGGCAGATTGCCCACCTGTGAGAGTGCACACTTGTCATAAGAAAACTTCATATCCATGTGTACTCAGTACATAAGTAAATAAAAACACAGCTTTAATTCATGCAAATGGAAACGTGGCCTCAGAAAGGTCAGAAACCCTGACCATTTGATGTGCACTGCATTTGTATATCCAACCACACTGACAAGAGTTCTAGAATGCTCACTGAGCCCATGTAGGCCCTGGTAATGGGAAGAAGATGTAAACACAGTTGTTGCTCGTTGGGATTCAAGTGTATGTTTCATGAACTACCAGTCCCTTGAGTGGAAGAGTTTGCCTGGGAATGCTGTGCTTTAAGAACTAGTGTGTCTTGGCATATTACACTTCTCTCTTCCAGAGCAAAAGATGGAGCTTTTATTTCCCAGATATATAAATCCTGCTTCTCTTCTCTAGCGATGAGCAATCTCAAGACAGTGTCAAATAACAAGAATGCAGCTCCATTGTGATCTTGTTACTGGATAACAGAACAAAGTCTTGGTGGTGGTGTGATTATTGCTTTTGCATTCACACGGGGTCATACTCTCTCTAATCATTACTTTTCAGAAGGCCGGATCTGAAGTACGGAACACTCTCATTACTGCCAAGACCAGCCTCATTCCATGAAGGTCCACTGACACATTTCTAAACACTGACTGTTCTTCTCCCTCCAGGTAGGATGTCATCAGCAAAAGAAAGCAACTGCGCTTCCCGAAACTCCAATCCAAGGAGCTCGGAGCATCCCTAAGGCCCTAAGGAGCTTCTCTAACTCAAATGTAGACAACAAACTCATGCTTCCACGCTTTCTCATGCTTCAGTTCAGCCTCATTCCTTCTGACCACAGGGATTTCAAAAAGACACTCTCTCCGATTTATCTTGTGCTTGAAAACAATATTTATTATGACTACATGAGACATGCTCATATTCGCTGTGTCCCCATGCTGAATTCAATGAAAATTAACAATTAATGTAAGGCTAGATAATTGCAACCCAAGCATAGTCCCTTATCATTCAAGCATAAAATTTCAGTTTTAAGGAGGAAGACTGGTGGAGTTTTATTTTGGAAGTGGGCATTTAAAATAAAAAACAAAAGATTAGAATACAGCATTTCAAATGCCCAAATAATTTCTGTTATTATTAAGAAGCCATTTTGAACATTTTATGTAGTGTGTGTGTGTGTGTGTGTGTGTGTGTGTGTGTGTGAGATACTGTGTATCTTTTCATAAAATGGGAATTAGAAATGTTTCATTTTCACCTTATAGTTTCTAATATTGCAACACGTTTTTCCTTTCTGAAAAACTAGCAAAGATCAAAATAATCAGTCTTACAGTTTAAACCATTTTCTCTGAAAATTAGTAATATGACTTAAAATATAGCCTCTCAAATTGCCCAGAGTGAAGTAATCCTAGTTAGAGAATCTTGTCTTTGCTTTGTGAATTGTGCAAACAGTTCTGAGGCAAAACTGGGTCCCCACATCACTGCCTTTTCACAGATACCTTAATGATCGCCTTGCAAAGTTGATTGTTATCGTCATTCCCAAGAAGAAGGATGACATTTTATCAATATCCCAGCATTTTCAAGGAGCATAGGAAATAACAGTATGCCACTTCTAAGGATTTTTATGAAGCAGAGAATTAAACTGGCAATTAACCCATCAGCAGTGCAAGCAGATGCGGGTATTAGAAGTGCGTCCAGTCAACCTACCCTGAGTATTTATTAGCAGTTGTATGTGTGCTGCTGTACACATATTTTCATAATTCACCATTTCGAGGCCATATATTTTTCTTACATTCTAAAATCTCATAGCAGAATTTTTATTATATGCAAATAAACAGCATTTGATTAGGTCCTGCGGCAACTTTACTTGGATGTTCAGAGGAAGGGCAGTTGGAAGGAAGTGTATCTCGTGACTGAAGTGTGTTTTCCCTTGAGGGATACCACCATTTGATTTTGACATTTATTTGTCCTATTTTTATAAAGGACAAAACCACAATTACACTTTTCTTATACTGTACATTGGGCCCTGTGTCAGGAAAAATATCAAACCAAAAATAGTGCTTTTGTACACAAACAAGCTCCAAAGCGAGTTTATTAAACACATTCCTGCTTAAAATCGTAGTGCACTAAGAAGTATTATTTCGCTAAAATACAATGTTGATGTTATAATTAAGATAGCCATAAAAAAATCAAGCTGAAGAAATGGGATTGCATGCGTATCCCTGCAAAATGTCATCTTGAGTTTCAGTAACAAACAAAATCAAAGTATGGGTTCAGTACTCAGTTGTTGTTTGTCATATAATTTTTAGGATCCTGAAACAAAAGTGTTGTTTGACAATTAATTTGGTTACTATAACAATGGATAAATATTTGTCAAATAAATTTCAATGCATATTAAATGTTTTTGCAATCTATTTTAAACTTGAAATAATCATTTTCCCAGTCATAAAATAATCTTCAACCCTACGAATAGTTGCCCTTACCTTTTTTGTAATTAAGCTTGATTATATTAAATACAACTGCAAAATGTATTTCATTTTTCTATTTATCAAAATACAAGCTTTACAAATGATTGTCTTAAGCAAGAAATACATGGCAAGAGACTGAGACTAGCCAATGACAGCTATAATTTCTTAATAAGAATGGAGAATGTTTTATTGCCTAATTGTTCTTGTGTTAGCAATTATAAACAATTCATTGAACTCAACAACTTGAAACTTGCCTAGAAATAGTCTAAAATTTATATCCTCCCAAATACATGGCTTCCTATAAAGCATCTACTTCTGAGAGGAGCCTGGGTTATAGGAGGAACATGCTAATAGTAGTACATAGGAGGCTGAGGCAGGAGGATAGCTGAGCACCTGTCAGAACAAGAATGGAGACAGGGAAGGAGAGGAAAAGAAAAGAGAAAGAAGGAGTAAAGGAGGGAGAGTGGGAGGGACAATCACAATGTATCTTGGTTGTTTAGTATGAAAATAAAATTAAAATCAGGGTTTGGAAAGTTGGTTCTGTGGTTAAGGGTGCTTGCTGCATTTCTACAGGACTGGAGTTCAGTTGCGGTCATCTGCACCAGCGGTTCATCACCGGCGCAGTTCCAGGCCAGGAGTCCCTGGCCTGGAACACCAGCACTCCGGACAGGCAGAGGCCCGGAACCTCTGGGTTCTAAGTCAGCCAGGGCAAGCATCCTAAGTGAAGGAACCAGCATATGGGGTGAGATTTGGGGAAGAGCCCAGATTAGGCACAAACCACACCCAAACACCTATTTTCACTTTCCCTGGCTTTATTAAACTAGGAAGGAAAGTAACCAGGGTTGATTTCTGGCTCAGCCAGAATAACAGCAAGAAATGATATTATAGGTTTTTAAGAGGAAGGAGAGGGGAGTTCTATGTTAGAATGGTATGCATTTTAATTAATATGCTATTCAGTGATATGTTTTGATTGGGAGTGTTACTTAAGTGAGCCAAAGGGGGCTTTTGATGGTTGGATATCAATACTTTGATAGCTGGACCTTGGTGATTTTAGTGACCAAATAAGGGAATAAACCTTAGTGGCTAACTTTAAGAATGGAATCTCATGGTTTTTAGCAAGGCAGAGGGAATAGGGGAAGGGCAAGGCCTGCCAGAGTCATGTTTGCCATGCTCTGGCTGGCTAGAGCCCTTTCAGTAAGACCCTATCTCAAACAAACAAACAAACACATAAATAGACAGCCAAAATATTCCTCACTTTTATTAATATCCCTCTTCTGGAGGAGTGAGCTATGGTTCCATGCCTTCAGTTCTGATGTTTGAATCCAAGGAAAGAATCAGATGATTGGCCCAGCTGTTGATAAATCAACTCATAAATGGATGTTCAGCCTTTTTATGAGCTCACCTCGCTGGGACTGCCTATCCACAATCATGTCGGTCCCGCTGCCCTAAGAAAGCCTTTTTATTTTGTTGTTTGGATGACCTGGTTCATCCTACTCCATGGAGATGTGACTAATTAGTAAGAAGTGGATGAGAACAGAGCGTGTCACAGTGACATAAGGCTCAAGGGAGGCCTTGAAGCCTCCAAACTTTGTGAATGGACAAGCACCACACAGACGCCAGCCTCTGCCTGTGCATGAGTCTTAATGCCAGGAGATCTAAAGGATGCCAGAGAAAGGGTGGATGTCGAGAGGCAACCTTATCCACGCTGAAGTCAGTGACTACAGACAACTCCAGTTTCATCTCCCCGTGAAGATGAAAAGTTCTTCTGAGGAGAGAAACATCCCCCACCCCTGCAGAGACTGGGAGTGTGGAGCTCAGGGATAAGCAGCCCATGGCCTAAGGCCACTGCCACGCTCTTCGGCACCAGGCTCATCAAATGCTTGACACCACCTTAAAAATAAAAGTGTCTTGAAAATGTATGATGGTATTGTGAATAGAATCCCATGCCTCATCCTTTGGGGAAAGTGGGAAATGCTGAGATGCAGAGAAGCCCTGGGAAAGCAGTGGGGTGAGCAACAGGGACAGGAAGCATTGTGGTAACAGGAAGGCCCACGCTTGTGGGCTTTCTCCACACCGCCTTTCTCAATGGGCCATTTTCCCTTTGATCAAGCTCATGTCAGTGAGCATGGAAGCGCTCACTAAACTGTGGCTCCAGGTGACCTCTGTTTCTGGCCAGGTAGTATTTGAGATGTTTGCACAGCAGTCATGACATTTCCTTAAGGAAACGCTGCATATTCCTTAATAGACCTGGTTGTAGCCAGTGTTAGACCCAGATGACTGGGCCCCCAGGCTTGAAGAAGGAAAGGTCACCGCACTGTGGCCCTGAGCAAACTTAATTTCAAATTGTGTGGTGGATGCTATCCCTACAGACATTGCTGGGCAGGCATGTTCCATCTATGCACCCAACTGCAGATTTCATCAAAGAATCAAAGAATACTCCATTGAAGAGGATACAGCCCACTCAGAAGCAAGTAGCATGTCTTAATTGATTAACAAGAATTAACTTACTATTCAAGAAAGCAATCACTTTTGAAAACTGGTAGATAGATTCTTGCTGTCATGAATTTCATTCACTGAATCTCAAGAAAAGATTATCTGCCCATTTTGTGTGTGTGTGTGTGTGTGTGTGTGTGTGTGTGTGTGTGTATCTGTGTGTGTCTCTCTGCCTGTGTGTGTGTGTGTGTGTGCATGTAATTCTGGTGATTTAATTTTAGTAATGAGAGAATGTTTTCTTTCCTCGCTAAAAACTTAGCACAGGAACATTGCTTTTTTTTCCTTCCTTTTTTTTCTGTGGCTACATTATGTAATAATATAAGCATGTACAGAAAAATGAAGAGATTTGGTTAATCAAGTTTAAAACATTAAACATGAATGACTCTTCCCTCTTTAAGTCTTTAATAATAAAAACAGACCAAAGATATCAATTATTGGTTGTCCCTGAAAAGCTGTATGATTAAAAGATTGAAAGACTGTTAGGTACTACAAATGAGGACTTTGTAAAAGAGAGAGGAAAATTTATGTGGGGTAATTAAATATTTGTGAAGCTCAAATATATGGTTAGGACTGTGGAACATTTAAATGTGGTTTCTGTTCTTGTTTTTTCCACCACCCCCCTTCCTACTTTCAGCTTTTTGTTAACAGATCTGCTTAGCTCCTGAAGCTTTGAAAAAGAATTTAAAGCCCATAAATTTCACAAATCCTAAGCAGGAAGCATGTATTAGTTCTTCAAAGCATATTGGTATTTTCTTAACTGTGGATTTTAGCTTTCATGTGATAAAACTTTAGCGATTTCCTTACCATGTCTTGTTAAGGCTTAAGTTCCTCATTTACATATTTGATGTCTCTCAGGAGACAGACAAGCTTCAAGTTAATTATCTATGTAGCTGTAAGAACTCTTGTTTCCTGGTTAAGAACTCTTCAAAAGAAAACTAATAGTTATTAAATGTTACACTGAGTCACCCAAAGTAATCATGGTACACAATGAGAGGCACTAAACAGGCACTTAAATTTAATAATAAAAAAATTCTCAACTTTTTGCAAGATAAATGAATATAAATCAATTAAATCTCTTGCACCAATTTTCAAGGAAAACAGAGCAGAAACCAAACAGCTGAAAATCTCTGCTCTAGAAAGTGATTAGGCAGGCCCTGCTGGAGGTTTGTAGAAATTATGAAATATGGAAAGTAGACCCAGTGACCTCAGACTCATAACGGATCTGTCATGGAGGAAATTCCATATGAGAAGAAACTCCGTTCTTTTCTTCAGAGCAGTGGTTCTCAACCTTTCTAATGCTGCGACCTTCGATACAGTTTCTTATGCTGTGGCAACCACGAATCAAAAATTATTTTTGCTGCTACTTCGTGAGTGTAGTTTTGCTACTGTTATGAACCATAATGTAAATATCTGATATGCAGGGTATGTAGTATATAACCCCTGTGAAAGGGTCATTCCACCCTCACAATGGTCGTGACCCACAGGTTGAGAACTGTTGCTTTCATGACTGGGTTATCATGTGGGATATCTGCACATGTGTGTATACATATATAATATATAACATGACATGAGGTACAAGTGTTTTTATGCTGGTGTTATAAGAATAAATGTTTTATTGTCTATAAAGAGAAGTCAACATACATAAAAAGAAATTATAATCTTTGAACGTAAATGTCTATTATAGGTCTTTTTCATAGCATGATGGGAAAGGGAGGAGAGAAGGCAACCATAAAGTAGACTTGACTTGCAGTTGGGAAATTGGAAGCACAGCTATCAGGTGAGTTAATTAATCTGGGTATCGTGCAGTAAATGAAAGTGTGCCATCTATTTCACAGGGGTCCATTGTGTCTTGCATGTGAAGCAAATTTACCCTGTTTGATTAAGGATTACTGATTGCCTCCAATTTATTATATGTATCCTATAATTAAGTCACAATGAGTTCAGATGAAATGGGGATGGTCTTCTCCACAAAGAAGACAACAAGCTCATTCTAGAAAGACCTTGGGGGTCATTCAAGAAGCAATTAAATGTTCTCTAGGGTGCATTAAAAGGGAAACAGCTTGATGGACTGAATGGCCGCTCCTTATATGCATCCTTTTCAATACTCTGCTCTTATAGTGGCAAATGAAACCATGTCATAAAATAACTCACAGCACTATCAGCAAGGAAAACAATGCTGTCTGTTCTTCTATGCTAAGGAAAATGTTGTAGAGAAAATAATCTGTTCTTAGAAAATAAAGAACAACATTTGCCAAACTGCAAAGTTTTGCCAGGATCTGTTTAAGGGAACATAAACAAATCAATGAATGACAGACTCTTGCAGAATCATTGACAATTGTTTTCTCCTGTATGCAAACAACAAATACTTTGCAAATTCTTTTCAGCAAGTGAGATGAGAAGAATCAAGATGGCTGTCTGAGTCAGGCTCTGTTTCTATAAATGCTCTCATAAGTGGGCAGCTTAATTAAAAAATATTCCAGACACCAGCTAAATCTGGCATGGCAGAAATTATTCAGTATTATGGCAACAAGGAAATAAAACTGAACTCAACTCCACTGAGATTTTAAGTAATGGAAAAGTACTTAGGGGCCTTTAGAGGAAACATTTGCGATCTGCAGAGGCCATCTTGTGTTTTCTAGTTGATCCTTATGGGAGCAGGGCTTAGCCTTTGCTACAGAGACTGGTAGATGGGTCATGACTGGATTTCTGGAGGTGGGCTTCCATTTCAAAGGTGCAGAGAAAGAATTTATAATTACAGGTGTTTTGAAGTGGGTAGGATAAGGAGCTCACTAGTTACTGTCAGAAGTTTAAGGTTCAATCAAATTTTAGGCCCTTAGCTCCCTAATCAAGAATGAATGTAGCTTCACACAGAACTGGAACCAGCCTCAGGATGGAAAGGTGACTCAGTGGCTAAGATCACTCGTAGTTCCTGTAGCAGACCCAGGATCAGTTTCCAGCACCCATGTGGTGGCTCACTAGTAGCCGTATCTCTAGTTCCAAAGTATCCGATGCTCTCTTATGACCTCCACAGACATGGGCACACACGTGGTACACATATATACAAGCAAGCAAAACACACACAAACATCAAAATAAAAATAAATAAATCTAAGGAAGGAAGTAGACCATCCTGTAATAACTGTTCACCTTTAACAGGTCATTCTTTGCAAAGCACGTCAAGACTATATCAAGCTGCAAAGAGTTCATCTGAAAACTTTGGCAGTTAGAGAAACTGGGATATCATAAATCTAAGATTCACTTTTATACACAAATGTCACTGATAATTTTGTTCATATATAAATCAAATTGTGAAAACTTTACCAGGTAACATGTGACCCCGATATTAATTATGAGGTCTCTCTGTGTCTTTAGTAAACACCCAGAATGAGCACATTCATACATAGAATACACAGGTTATTTATATTGGGAAACGGAATAAATATAAAAAGATTCCAAAGAGTCTAACCGCATCTCAGCCACATAAATCATTGGTCGTTAGGTTCCTGCATACCATTTGCTCGGCCTCCGCTTCATTTCCTCATCTGCAAACTGCAAAGAGCCTGTGGCTTCCTACACTGTGCTTGATCAAGAGATGACATGAGACACGCAGCACGACACAGTCCTGGAATGTGTCACAGCAGAGAGGAAGAGCTTGTCCAGTTGAGAACACTCACGTGGGGAGGGCTGGACCAGAGGAACACCCCCTTGTTTTAAACATGAGGAAAGAAAGGAGGAGTGGGTATGGCATGGCATACGAGCCAGATTTTGTCAGGAAGGTCAAGCATTCCCTCATCAAGCAGCACATCTTTTAGGAAGGGAGCAGCGAGACAGGGATTCTTCTGTCTTTCAGAAAGCAGGAAGAAGGCTGAAAGAGTAGTCAGTCCAGCACAGCAGACAAGAAAGGAGGAATAGGAAGAGTAGAGTCCCACAGTGGTCAGGGTAAGGCAATGTGTAGATGGTAAGTATAGTAACCACATGGTAATTATAGGCAGCTGGAGAATCCAGAGAGCGAGGGAAGGGAAAGCCACGGGTATGGGCATGGGTTTGAGAAAAGACAGTAACGAGATAAGGAAGCTGAAAGTGCATGGAAGAATACCACTCTGGAGAGCCGTACAGCAGCTCCGTTGTAACAGAATGAATAAAGGCTAAGGGTGGGGGTTGCTCAAGTAGAAGAATGACTTTTCTGCTGGAGCAAAGAAGAAAGGATCATTGTTCCTACTATTACATTTGCAGGGAAAGAAACACGCACATTCTGTTTTCTGTAATGGAAGAGGCAGGGTCCTCTGTTGAAGTGAGAATATGAAGGGCAGAAGTCACAGATTTACCAAGTAGGGAAGAGCTAAACAACAGCAATAGAAGGAATGCCAAGCAGTGCCAAAGTGCACCTAAGGTTAGCATCTGTGCATTCGTGGTGGTAGCACCCACGCAACTGAATTGTGCGTGTATTTCCAACCTTCTGTGATTTGATAGATGATGTTGAAGAAATCACAGAGCTTTATTGATCCAGATTAGGACACTGCTTGGTGGTCAAGACCAAAGGACTGCAATTTAAGAATTCTTAGGCTGTGGTGCAGTGTGATTGAAGTAAGGAATGACAGCAGAAATATAAACACAGATATATACTGCTATATGGGGAGAAGTAGAATAGGACAGAGGGAACTAAGGTCAAGGAGAGTAAAGGTCAATGTGAGTTTGGTAGTTTGATAAAGGGTCAGAAAATAATGTTTCCATGTATTAAAGAAGGAATTATTATAAGGGATTTTAGTGCCCCAAAGTAGAATCACATAGGCTCCTGAAATAAACAGTACCAAGATCACGAGAAAGAAAGTAAAAAGAAAATGTGCTAAAGTGTTTTATTAAAACAGTAATATTTAAAAAAGAAAAAAATGGTCACTCGGGCAACGTGGGGGCACCTCACTCACTCACTCACTCACTCACTCACTCACTCACTCACGTAGCCTCTGCCTGTTCTTTGTCTCCACAGTATGTTTCTCCTCTCTCTCTCTCTCTCTCTCTCTCTCTCTCTCTCTCTCTCTCTCTCTCTCTGATACTTCTTGAAACACTATATACCTCTGCCTACTCTCAAACTAGAGTTCTTGATTTGAAAGTGTCTGCCACCATGCCAAGCTAGAGTGCTTTATAATATCTCATTTTTCCATGTTCTATATTCCTTCTGGGTCAGAATGTAGTGTTCAGTCATCCATAAACATCTGAAAGACTAACCCTTGAAGATTCTTTTTCACATTCTATAAATGTAATGATTTATGGAGGTGTTTCAGACATAAACATGGTGATGTATGTAGATGGTGCCTCATACTGTTATTTTAATGTCCACATAGGTATTCTGGCTTTTCCAACAAAGGGAAAACCCTTCAGGGGCAGGAATGTCTTCCTGTCATCTGTAGCCCTCGTTCACAGCGGGGTTCTCCTATAGCACGGTTGTAATAAAATGATTGTCTTGTAAGACAATCTGTCCATGTGAATTGGGCTGGAAAGAATGCTTTAACAAAAGGAGTGCCTCTCCAGGAGGAATTTTAGGTTTCATAACAAGCTAGTGAAATATTTATGAACAAAATGGCCTTTCTACACCCTCCAATTATACAAGATACTTATGACATCAGCCATGACAAGGAGGTTTTATAAAATATATATTTTGAACATAAGAAATGTATTGAGATTGAAAATGCACTTTTAAGAGTACTGCTAGCAGCAAACTTATTGAGAAAACATTCAAGTAAGCATTAGAAAACATTTTTTAGTAATATGATTAATATTTACTACATCAATGAAATCTGAAGAATCAATCATAATGACCATGCAGAAATTGCTTTTCATCCTGAGATGTCCTCTGAACAGCTGCTTCACATCTGAGCACGCATCTGTGCTTACAAGAGAAATAAGGAAATAAATAAATAAAAGAGAAGCTGAGTAAAGAGGCCACCTGCCTGAGCCAGTCTGGATGCTGGCCACTCTGTGTTGAGGAGCTGTTGTAGAGTTTCTTCCTCACAGCTGGAAAGTGACTGCAGATGAACAGGTGATCTCACAGCTGGCTCAGCAGGTGACCACATCAGAAACCCTATTACTGTCCCTGGCTATGTCAAGAACAGCAAGTGCATGAAAGAACCAAAGTCCCCAGAAGCCAGTGCTCAGACCAACGATAAACATTTCCCATACATGTATACATTCTCTGTATTTTCTTCTGGGCACAAGATAACACTCTGAATACTGGCTCTCTGCAGGTCTCCCTTCCAAGGTGAGTTTTGGGATCCAAAGATAAATAAAATACAAAATAAAAACCCATGAAGCTTAGTGGTGAATTAATATCTAAATTTGGGAAATAGGCTGTTTCCTCTGGGACTGTATCCTCAGAGTTTTTTTGACACAAATTTGAGGCAATAGAAAATAAATGAAGCCTAATAGAACTCAATTTACAAATTAGGTTAATTCAAGAACCGAAGGAGACAACAAATGTGGAAAAAAATGGCAGAGCCAATAGGTTCAGAGTTTCCATGAAGCCACAAAGTTTATGCTAAAACAACTCCGAAATGCTAAGCAGTGTTAGTCTTTGAAAAGCATGCAAAGGAAGGGGGATAGGAAAAAATGATTGGAAAATGTTTGAAAACAAAAGTGTTATTCACACAGCAATGAAGCTACTTAAATTCCTTCTGTAGCGTGAGAGTTACAATATCCCAGCAAATACAATCATTCACCTCCCTGCTCCGAGTCTGCTTGTATGGGCGCATTAAATGCCATCTGCTGGCTCTGGGTGCAGAAACAGACCAAGAGTGATAAACATGTAGTATTTTCTTACTGTTCTAAGAATATACTGATATTAAAGTGCCTTTCAAACATACACAGTTTAGACTCCCAAGTCTAGAATCTAGTTCGCCCTGAAAAACTGAATCATTCCCATAATATACTTTTTGCCTAAATTCTAAGCTTGATTTACCATCTCATGAAGGCTTTTCAATCACTTACTCAGAGGATTCCAATATAATTTTTCATGAGAAAATGTAGTGAAAAAAAAGAAAAACTAATAAAAAGTCATAGTAGGTGACAATGTTTCTAACTCTGAAGTGCATAAGGACCCAAAAAACTCAGTAAGGAAAAGGCTAAATCAGAATTGCAGATAGATGTTCTTCATTGTTAACATAGACTAAAGATAAGTCATGGATGCTGGAATATTTATTAAGACAAAAGCAAAAGAAGTAGGGGTTTGCAACCTGAAAGAAACTCTTTAACAAGTCAAGCAACACAAAACCAAAACAGTAAACCCACAAAACAAAAACAAACAAAAGAGCAAAACGCAGGAAGGGAGCTCACACACGGGAACACAAACAGCTCAGTGTGTGTGAAGACATTTTAAATCTGACTAATTGCTAGCAAAATGCACATTCAAATCTTACCACTCACCACATTCACAAAAATTAGAAAGTTGTGTAACATCAACAATTTTGCAAAATGTGGAAATAAATTATTGCCGTCATTGTAGAGTCTAACAAGGCATGCAGTGAAAATTTGAGTACTATAGCCAATACTCTGGTGGTCACTCTTTAGAGCAGGCCATTAGAGAATCTTCCACACACTTGTTTAAGGGGGTATAAGAAGAATACAGTGAGTGTGTATTTATAAACTACCCCTTGCTTTGATGGTAAAGAAGAAATGTAAACAGTAACTATAAGAAAATCTTAGAAAAGCAGGAATTAAAACAGAAAAGAAGGAAAAAGAACTAACGTCCACAAATTGTTTCTTTGCTTGTGCAAGGTAATTCTCCACAAATGCATAAAATAGAGCATAGAAGAGAGTCAGGGTTGCCAATGGAAACAAATATTCGGCTTTAAAGAATCCCAGAACTTCATAAAAACAGCTAGCAAGAAGCCGGTTAAGAAAATAAGGCTTACTCTAACTTTCGGGTCTCAAAGGATTAAGTCTCTCAAGGCGGGGAGGACTCAGCAGCAGCATCCTCAGGCTAGCCTGGCATCCAGGAGCAGGGTGGTAGCGTTGCATCTGAACACGAGAAAACAGAAAGTAGGGACACTTCTTAAGCTTCTACAACCTCAAATATAGCGACACCAGCTGGACACCAAGCATGCACCCTGGAGGAGCGTTTCTCTATTCAAACCATGGCAGTACTGTAGAGTGTAAGGTTACGGTCATGCTTAACTTTAGGATGTATAGTAATTATCTTGTTGATTAATATTTTTTATTATTACAGCAGAGTTCACAAATTGACTTCCGTTTCATTTTCAGGAGCCTCAGGATCAGGAATTTGTGGGTCCTGCTTTTCTCAATGCCTCCAAAAAAAAACCAAAGCCCCAACTCTGTGTCAGCACCAGAGCTGGAAAGAAGCTTTCATGCCAGGTCCCTGACAAAAATTTCTAATTCTGACGATGTTTACATAAATAAAGAAACTTATTAAATATTCACCATGAACTCTAAAGACACACGACGTCATCAAAAAGACTTGCCATGAGTGCAAGGGATATAGCTCATTAGATAAAATGATTGCCTTGTAAGCATGAGGACGTGAGTTCAATTCCCATAACCAACATTAAAAAGCTGTCTGTGGTTACCATGTGCTTGTAATACTAGCTCTGGGGAGCCAAAGAAAGGCAAATTCATGGGCCTTTCTAGCCAACCAGTATAGCTTATTTGATTAGTCCCAGACCAGTATGAAATTCTACCTCAACCAAAGGTAAATACTACATTAAGAATGGCATTCAAGATTGACTAATGATCTCTATATAAGTGCACACATATGCATATATACACACTTACTCACACATACAAACACCTAAAGAGAACGGATCACAAAATACACAATGGAAACCAATTTAACAGTTTATTAAAGAGAAAGATAGGTGCACGCAGACCTGAGAAAGCTGGTGCAGAGAGAAAGCATGGACAGGGCACGTCCAGATTTTAAAGGTTGCCTAGCGAATGCGCACAGGGGCTTACATAGTTCATCTGTAGGTGACCGGGCTCACTTATGCGCACAAGGGCTTATGTAGGTGTGTCATAAGTAGGTGATGTGACCATGCTGCACGTAGGTCACATAGACCCTAAGGACCCTAGGTGCCTATGTACTTTGCGTGAGCACTTGTCAGCGCATGCATGGCCCTGGAACCTGGAAGAGCCCGCCACAGTGTTGTGTGGCAAGAACCATAACACACATACACACACATACAAATACCCATGATGCATTTATATCTTAATCCAATTTTAGTTTCAATAACTAATATTTTAAACTAAACTTTCTTAAAATCACACTAAGTAAGACAGGTTTAAATTATAAATACATTTTGTACAGTAGAAGACTAAAATGGAATAAAGAAAATTGATTAGAAATGGCACTAAGAGACCCTTGTCAGAGAAAGCATTTAAATAATCTGTAGGCAGAGAGACTATTTGTTTCCCGGCCGCCCAGACCTGAAATAATCACACAAAAACTGTATTAATTAAAACACTGCTCAGTTTATTAGCTCAGGCTTCTTATTAGCTAACTCTTACATCTTAAATTAACCCACTTCTATTATTCCATGAGGCTCGTGGCTTACCAGTAAGGCTCCCGGGTGAGTGTCTTTCTCCTTCAACAACTACATGGTGTCTCTCTGACTCTGCCTTCTTTTCTGTCTCTGTTTGAAATTCTCACCTTGCTCTATTCTACCCTGTCATAGGTCAAAAGCAGATTCTCTATTAACCAACGGTAATAAAACATATTCACAGCACATAGAAGAGAATCCCACATCAATAATCTGTGTAATCCTGAAGCACATTCAATAGTGATAACAATGTAAAGAAGTGGCTGAGAAGCAGTCAACTATAGAGAAGTCAGCCATATTTATGAATATACTCTATATCTTATACATAAAAATTTCAAGAAGCCATTGTCTTGAGAAAGAAGTCTGAAGAAATTTTAAGATAACATTCATCTAATGTTAGGAAAAGTTTATATCCATTTGGAAATTTGAAAAAAAAAACAGTAAAATTTAATAAGGAATTTCCCCTGAATATTGGAACTTAAGGTAAATTAAATTAAAATTTTAATTATAAGAGGAAGAGACAGAAGATGTCATGCATTGTGAAGAGTATTCAAGATATTATATGGGTTGATGTCTTTGCTTCCTTGTATATTCTAATTTTATGAAAATGTAAAATTTTACCTTATTTAATGAAACCATTTCTTTAACTCTATTCCTGGTGTTAGTCAACTTGCCCAAGAGCATATGGGGTTCCCAACTAGCAAAAAGGAGAGAGAATAAACGTAAAGGGATGCAATTGGCTGTGATAAGACCCGAGGAAAATCCAAAGGGAAAAATGGAGAGGCTGAAACTGCATTAAAATGATAGATACCTCAAAGTTATAGAAAGCAGTGTCCTAGGTCAAGTCAAAAAAGACCACAATTAATCTCTCCTTCCCACCCCAGTTTATGAGTAGTCAAGCTTACAGTATTTACCACTCAGTGACTGATCCTGATCTCATGCTTTGGTATATCACATCTGTACCGCTGTGGCCTCGGCCCCATGTGTTTGCCTGTAATTGATATGAACCTCCAGTTTTTCCTCTGCAAGTGCCCCATGGTATGAGATTACTCTCTGACAGTGGATTAATCAATTTCAAAGTCATTCTTCCTACCCAGAGTCATTCTAAAACTCTTTTTGTGATGGGTGAATAATACAGTTCATCAAATAAATTTATAACTTCCAAAAGTTTCTCCATGTTTGGAATACATTTAAGACCTTGATTCCACATAAATTCTGAGTATAGCCTGCTCTTTTATCAAAGCAATGACTCCAAGATCTGCAGCCTTTAGAACCAGCCTATAGCAAATATTCAAGCTCTCTTTGCCACCATACAGATAAAGAGAATTGTATATTTTTATGTCACCACATTTAGATATATCTATCCATACACAATACATACAAATATTTTGAATATTTAACGAGTACAAAGCTTGAATTTCACTAATTCACCATTCTAATTTGCTTTGTTTTGCTGTCCTTATGGAAAATTCTGATCATTAAGAACTTCTTTTGCTATAACTAATTATTCTCTAGTACAGAAGGAAGAAGTGTACTGTAGCTGGCTAAATTACACACTATGAAGCAGTGAACATCCATTGACTCTGCAGCCAGACAACAAAACTACATATGTACCACACTGGAAACCTAATGGCTTAGTAACCATGCTAATCAATATGTGTACATCTCAGTTTCCTTTTCTTCCCAATAGAAGCCATAAACCATAGAAAGTGGAAGACATTTGAAAACAAGCTTTGGTCAAGTTTGTGATGTTTGCCACTCGACCAAATGCCTGACCTGAGACAAAGGTAGCTTACCATGGATCTTGGTAGAGGTAGAAACAATGGTGGAACCAAATTTTATTTTGATTCCTGATAATTTGGAGAATAGGTCATTCACTAAATTGATTTTTAGCAAATTACCTTTAAGGAAATTGGTCATTTGGCAAATTGACTTTCAGCAAAAGAGCTGTCTGCTAATTGGCTTTTTGTGAATTATTTTATGTAAATTAGTCTGTTTCCTTTCTAAAGCAATGTTTGAAATTACTGGACGTTTGTTCTCACTCCGGAGATCATCAGTGGCCTCAGGAAAATTGATAAATTTTTCAAAATATTTTGTGTCAATAGTTGTAGTTCTCAGGGGCTGTAAGAAATAGACCAGCTTTCTTCTATTCCGACTTTGAAGGCAGCTTTCTCTCTCCTATTTCTCAAAGTTTGGCCTTACTGGAAAAGTACACCTAGAAACTCCTTAACCCCAAATAATTGCATGAAAGAATATGCGCTGGAATTCACTCTACAAGGCAAAATATTTTAAGTTCTGTAGCACAAATTTATCTCTGTGCTTTAGCTCCCTTCAGGACTCTTAACATCAAATGCATCCCTCCATCACGATACTGTGTATAGCAACCATAAAGATGGTCAGAGTAATTTCTTCCATAGAAAGTGCTCATCTCTGCCCATGTCCACCACTGTGTCTCACTCACAAAATGTTTCCAACGTAATTTTCTTAATTAAGTATTCAAGTTCTGATAGCTAAAATGTTGGCAGACTGATTGAGGAAGAAAATCATTCTCTTGGGAGGACAAATAGTCTTTAGTGTGTTTTAGTTTTCCGCAAGTATTTTTTGTTCCATTTATTGTGCAAATATTCTGTGGACTCTTGTAACATGCTTCTTAGTACATGGCTCCCCCTTTGTCTTCCGCAGGTAGAGATCAAGTTGGTTACTTGCAGCTGTCTGTCTCAGTGCACGTTGATGCACCGCATACTCCTACTGCCCAAAGAGAAGCTTGAAGTTCACAAAAAGAAAAGAGTGATGAGAGAGCCATATGTTTTCGTAAAGATGCATGAGTTTTATTTGTCATAAGGCTCTTTGGGATAACTATGTATATAAATAGTACACTTACACTTTTAAAAAAATGATGTCATTTCAAAGTAATGAATACTGCCAAAGTGGTTCTGCCATGTTATTTGAATGGGTATATATGGTCTCTTAATGGAGACCCCTCAGAATTATCCACCCTCAGAGGGGTGGACTGCATCATCCCCTCTCTGAAACTAAAGGTGTGGCACTACAGGAAGCTATCAGGAGAGACAGCTCTTCCAAGCAGTCACTCGCAGAACAAGGAAGTCTCAAGTGGGAAATGAAAACTGTACTTCTACCTCCACCTCCATCTCTTCCTATTGACCCGGAGAGGGCTGCAAGGTCGGAAGGTGTCACCATGGGTCAGTGAGAAGTTGGGTCTTTTGTTATTTATAGACAAGCATGTGAGGACCCAGAAAAGAGATAATATAACTCCAGAGTAAAAGAGAAAGGTAAAACTGTGTCACATCACATCATCCCAATGGTCTCATTATAATGCTGCTTTTGTTTTCCTTGAATGGATGATTTTTGCAGCATTGCAGGTTATATAGTCTATAGTTGAGTCACATGGACAATCGAAACTCTATGGTGCTCACTTTGCCAGAAACAATCAGACCATGGTGACCTTTAGCACAGTAGAGTTACAAAAGGGAAAATTGTTAACGAAAATAATAAATAAACTCCACCTATTCCTGTTGAACAGAGAATTCAGCATCCTTAGAGAATTAGAAAACTCCTCTTTCTTTTCTTTTATATAAAAGAAATATCCAGCTATCAATTCTTGAGCAAAATATTATGCAAATTTGTAGCTTAGAAAAATTTCTTAAACAGAAAACTACATCTACTACAATTCAATGATTTCTAGTTAATTTGGACACAACTATACTTTTGTTAGTTTATGAACAAGTAAAGAAAATAAAGGTTAAAATTTTGTTTAAAATATAATTATTTTGAATACTGTAAAATAACAAATAAAAAGCTTTTTAATGAATTCATCATGTTTGGAGGAATGTTAAGTGTTATTTTTCAATTATATAATTATAATAAAAAATCAAGTTTTTATGCAGTTACTTCATTACTATAAATGAGACTGAAGTTACCATTGGCTTTGGTTACATTTTCTTCAAAAAATAGTCTTCTAATGCATTATAAATTACTGTAAATTCTACTATAATTAATACAGGAGGATGCAAATTTATATGTATTAATACTTGAGCAAATTACAGCATATTTTATATAAATTATACTTTCTGATATTGTTTTTGAAAGAGAAGAAAAACAGCTAAAGCCTTGTTACACTGGGCTTTTAACATTACCTGCTACGCAAACATGCACAGATTTTTTTTTTAATGAAATGAAAACAAAATAGGCATTTTCTGGTCTAATGAGCTATTTCCATCAAAATAAATTCCCCAAATGGAAGTATTAGATGGCTCATGCTAAGCATAACAAAAATGCTTTATGTATTTTCAGAAATGTTGTGGTATCCCAGGAATATAGAACTTTGAAAGCCAAACATAGGGCTGCAGCAATGTTTCAATAACTGTATTCTTCACTTCTAATCAGAGAAGCACCCAGGAGCCCTGAAAACAAGCAACATGAATACAGGCTTAAGGGGAAAGAGAAGTTCAGCAATAGTTGAGTCTCCTACTGCTCAAAATAACAGGCACGCACAGTGGGCTAACTTTTATTATCTGTTGTATAATGTCTCAAGTTTAGTTATTTCAGTGAGATTGAAAGTTTTTCAGCTGGCTTTTGTTTAGGTGTTCCCAAAATAGCCTTTCGAATTTGTGGGATATCACTCAAAGGTTCTGAAAGAGGTCGCTGAATAAATAGGTATTGTTTTCCTTAACTACCCAGCTCTCACTAATTCCTAAATGATACACCATATATTCAAACACTTAGTAACATCCCAGGTTTGGTTGAAAACTAGAACCAGTTAGAATCTAGGCAAGTGTTGCTGGTAGAGAGCATTACTCGAGAATTCTAAGATACCCTGACATACTCAACAGGCTTTTTGTTTTGTTTTGTTTTTAATTCTAATGTGTTTTGTTTTGTTTTGTTTTTATCCCAATATGATTAGACAGGAAGTTCTAAGCATTTAGTGAGGAATAGAGGTTAGAGGAATACCTTAGAGGTAGAACACTTGCCCACCATTTATGAAGCCGTGTGATCTACTTTCAGTTATTCAAAAGGAAGAAGAAAAATCAGTAGGGTATAACCATTATGCACACATTACATTTATTTTATTTTCAAAATCATAGTTACTAACAGAAGATGCTTATCTTACTCTTGCATCAGTCACAGGGGCTAGTTAAGATATGTAAATGAGCCTGCATTTGGGCTGGCTTCCTTTGAACACAGTAGCTAATGTCCCATTTCTTTGTAATTCTGTTGCACACCTGGGCATCTAAGTACCTGACTTTTAAAAACTCATCGACTTTAACTTTGCATTGTGAGAACTCACAGACAAGGTGGCTATCTATTCTTCTTTCATGTTCTTAGCACTGAGAGCCAGACCCTGAATGCAAGCGGAAGGCCTTGAAGTGTGGAATGAAGAGGAACTTGAGGCAACATTCCCTCGAGAAGTCATAAAGTCCATGCATTGCCAACTGTTCAGTCAAATGCCAAACCTGTGGGCCTGGGCTTACAGGCTCGCACTGACCAGATGACACAGCAGATGACAGCAGAAGGGATCCCAGTTTACTCACTTGGGGAGGCCTTCCTTTCTCGCTTGCTCGAAGAAATTACCGGATCAAATTTGTCCATCCTAACCCCTCCACACACACACCCCACACACCCTCCCCACACACCCTCCATACACACACACAAACCCCACAAACACCCTCTACACACACCCTCCACACATACACCTCACAAACACCCTCTACACACACCCTCCACACACACACACACCCCACAAACACCCTCTACACACACCCTCCACACACACTGTGAAGACAGAGAATAGTTACTTCCTTAGTGGTCACTGTCTAAGAATTTCTTTTCCCTGGCTTGCTCCTCTAGGTCTTCTGAGGGTTGGCTAAGATGTCTCAGATGTCACAGCCAATTTAGTGTAGACTGGTTTTCTATTAACTTTTTTTTATAAGTCAGTAATTTCAGTGTTTTGTTTAAGGTGCAGAAATTTGAACTTTTAACCTATTAAAAGAGTGTTCTGCTGATCAGCCTAATTAGAAAAGAGACATCTATAAGAGCAAAGTAAAATAAACCTACTTTGTCGATGTTTATCACTGCCTTCTCTGAGAAAACATTGTTACAGGCTGTTTCTCAATTCGTCCATGAGTCCTCCTCAACAGCTCAGGGGTGACTCATGTTAATATGGTGGGTGTGCTGGAGGATGGACAGAAAAGCACTCAAGTCAATTTCTGAACTTAAGATGGGAATTCTTACTGTATTTCACAAATATATGTCTACTGTTAAATAAAATCTTATTAAACATGAGCAAATAACAAATAATATACCTGGTATTTTTCATATCCGAAATACCCTTCTACCTTAGCATGATGCTTTCTATTCTCTCCCATTTTTCTTTTATCTCTAACTAAAAAGGTAATGAATTTATTTAAATTTTTGTATATTTTAAACTGCAGGTAATATGTGATACAGAGTTGAATGTAGAAGCAATTAGCAAAACCTTTTGATGCCCTTTACACAATGAAAGAAAGAATAGGAACTATTTCCTAAGGGGGGAGGGGACTTCCTGGAGGTCCATTCAGCAAGCAACATTTCTTTCCAGCATATCATCCAGAGAATTTCCAAAGGGAAGAGTGGATGAAGGCTCTTCCATTGCTGAGAAACCAGGAAGACAAGGCTTCTTTTGGCCTGGGCATCAGAATTTGGAAAGTAGGGGTAGTACTAACTAGAAACGAGCCAAAGTGGTCCAATATATGAAGTATCTACCTTGTGATTCTGTTTGAAAAAAGAATTTTTTAAAAAATATACAAAACAAAACCATATTTTAAACTAAATGGGGGAAGGCCACTAGAAAATGTTAGCATTTGAGAGTCTGGGCAATATCAGTTAAAAACAATATCTTCGGTATTTATGAGCAAATGACGGTTAGTGTTCAGAAGACCCTGAAAGATGCTTAAACATGTAAAGGCACAGTTAGATTCAAGGTGTAGTAAGGATTGCAGGGGAACTGTGAAGTGGCAAATAACAAACAAATGCAGGACAAGCAGCCCAGGACACACTAGGCGATGCTTGTGAGACGATCCTGACTTAGGCAAGACTTTTGTCCACCACGCCAAAGGCAACTTAAAGTTCCCACTATAATTAAACATTTCCAAATCTATTTTATCACTGTCATTTGAATTTTGCTATATATTTTAGATTGAGCTGAAAACTCTGGTTAAATACTTTATATAACTGAGGTAGTTTTTGATGTCTCACTTAACATCTTAGAATATATTTAATGATACAGTAAAAGCTATGAGCAAACTCTCTGAACTTCATTTAGAATAACATAGAATTAAATGAAGACAGTGTGACCATGTGTAATTGATAAGTGGCATTGTATAATCAAGATTATTTAGTGTCTAATGACACAAATACGAATACCTTTTTTCCTTAGCTCCCCACATGTGATAATACATCATGTTAGCTTTGTTTAGAATTAATTAGAAGATCAGTGAAACTTATCTGGGCATGACTGAGAAAAACTAATCAAAAGTAAACGACCCATCCTGAGTGTGGATGACACCAACTAATGGATTCGGTATCCAAGTATCATAAAAATGGAGAAAAGAGAGGAAAAGAAAGTCAACCTAGTGCCAATATCCCCTTTCTCTGTTCCCTCAGCTGTGGCTTACACTGTTACATCGCACCTTCCCCAGCATGATAGGCTGAACCCTCTTGAAATGTGAGTCAAAACAATTCCTGCCTCAACTCCACTGTTCCCAATGGACCATTCTAATTCATTTGTGAGGTCGTTTGAGATAAGGTATTATCAGCTTTCTTGTAGATGTTAACTTATTTATTTTCTTTATAATAAGACTTATGAGATGGATGTTGTCGTTATCTACTATGTAAAGAGGGAAAGTCTGGGACAGAAAATTTAGATAACTCAACAAAACTAGAAAGCCCAGAGACTTTGTTAGGACACATAGTACTCAAAGTATTAGATGATGCATGTTCAATACTGATATTATTGATTTGCACATAAGACCTTTTTCTAAGCAAAAAAGTCTTGTAATAGGTATAATGTAAAATTATCAACCATTTTGTTTTAAAACCATAAGCATTTCCTACTGTTATTGTTCCCTTATACCCAGCTTTGGTGAGAATCCATTCATTTCACTTTAATAACAGAACAGGATCAAGACTAGCTCAGAATTCTGACAATGTTGTCCACTGCATGTGTAAATGACACTTCCTATCTTAGATCTAACTTTCTCATCCATCACCTTTCCATGGCTTTCTTACAGTGTTGAGTAGCCATGTGCTTCCTCTTCAGAGCTGACCATTGGCTCTGCCCTGCTGCTTCTCCACTTGGTATCCTTACGTGCTCCCCTCACTTTGTGCTTCCTGGGGCAGTCCTGCTTAGTTTTCTCCAGCATCCCATGGTCTTTCTTTGCATTTTTCAAAGACATTTCTAACTCTAGAATCCTTCATTCTGAGTCCATACAATGGTGGGAGTGGTTGTTTCCCAGTGATGCTAAGACTGAAAGACTAGAAAATGTTTTAATAAACCTATGGGTAGTGTTAGAATTGATAATAACAAAACTGCCCCCCACAAAGAATTGATGGTTATAAGGAAAAAAAGTTATTATTCAGCCTGTCCCTATGGCTGCATCAAACCCACAAACTCTATTTCAAGAAGTGAGTTACTTGATGCACAGTCTTATGCATTTGGGAACTGTGGTTTAAACAGATTCATTCCAGGGCTATGATTAAAGCCAGGCTTTAAATTTAAGCCATTGTCCTGATATTAGCTCTGTCATTTACAAGCTGAGTAACCTGGGGCAAACGACTCATCTGTCTTCTATGTAGGTAAAGATCCAGCCCCTGACTTGAACTCAGGCATTTGAGCCAATGTTTACACAGGAATAGCCCAAATGAAGTTGTTCTTACTGAGATCTGTTTTTCATTTGTTTGACTGATGTAAGCAAAGACTCTCCAAATAGATGTGAAAACATGTATAAAATACTACAAAATATGTCATGGTTATTATCAAATGTGTAACTAAACAAGCAGTGGATGGAGTTATTAATCTCAGGCCAATAGAATCTATGATGCAAATCATGTTCATAAAAAACAATGATGGAATGTAAAGGATGAAAATCTGCTTGGAAAATGAAATCAAGTATTTTATTCTAGAAGCATTCTTCAGGCAACAAACTACTAGTTTATGGCCAGTATAATCTCAGAAAACGTTCCCTTCGCAATATACATTTGCAGATAAACTGCTACTTCAGAATATTAATTTTTAAAATGAATATTATAAGGGTTCTAAAAGCAAACAATGAAGCAGATAGAAGCGATCTAAGTACCTGCAATAAACATCACACCAACACCCGCAGCACAGATTGGGCAAGTATTTTATATACTGCACAGGCTGTAAATGCTCTGCTTCATTATATAAACTTGTTTCTAGGTTCTCCTTATAAATCAGAGTGCTGATTCAATATATCATAACACTGTCCTGTAAAATCTTTCCGAGTCATGCTTTGTTGACCTTTCCATCATAGGTGTTTATCAAACACTCACAAAACCTACATTGTATAATAAATATTTATGAACTGTTGTTGTCAAAATTTAACTAGCTGCAGTCAAAACATTTTAGCGGTACCAGAATGTTTCCACACAGTCTAGTGTGAGGCCACAAAGACACTGAATACACCCTTTCATGAGAACGTATATTTCACCCCACTTTCTTAAAAAATATTTTTTTGGCAATTAGAAAATTTCTGAGGTCATTCCATTGAGGTAGCTGCTGTACAAGAAAAGCATTGACAATGTCTTTGTGTTGGGGGGACTACAGAATTATGAATAAAATGGTATGCTAGAGCAAGCCTTGATCCCAATATCATCTAAATGAATTCTTTTCAAATATGTTTTGCTGTATCTTCAGAGTCGAGACCAGGAGTTTCACAGGGAAATTTTCAGAAAAGGAAAACTGTCCATCACTCTGGGTGGTTACACTAATATAGAAAATATAGTTTCCTCTTAGTCTAGATAAATCAGTGTGTTCCACTCCCCCCCAAAAAAAACATATGCCACTCAGCAGTGCAATAGAGACAGATCTAAGAATACCCTACTGCTCAGTCTCTTCCCCAGGCAGTGGCTTATTAACTTTTATACTGCTAGGGAGGACTGTAGTGAAAGTCCAAATTTCTGTTCTCTTGAACATGTAACCTTTATTTACCCCCTGGGTCTCACTAGCAATCTCCTCCTATGAGGGGGCATTTCAATTCTGAGAAAACTGCCTCAATTCTGATATATATATATATATATATATATATATATATATATATATATATATATATATGCCACTCAAATGTTTAGATTATAAGTAGACACTGACATGTCTGGATTAGTTCATTGTTTTTAAATCGGAAATTCCAAACAGCATAACATTGGCTCTAGTGAGGCTATGATGACAGGTGAAAGAATGTATAAAGAGGTGATAGCTCAGGGAGGGACAGGAAGCCTCACCACTGGCGAGCATTTTACTATAGCTTTTATCTATCTATCATCTATCTATCTTCTATCTATCATCTATCTATCATCTATCTATCTATCGATCTATCATCTATCTATCTTCTACCTATCTATCATCTATCTATCTATCTATCTATCTATCTATCTATCATCTATCTATCTATCTATCATCTATCTATCTTCTATCATCTATCTATATATCTATCATCTATCTATCTATCTATCTATCATCTATCTATCTACCTACCTATCTATCATCTATCTATCTATCTATCTATCTATCTATCTATCTATCTATCTATCTATCATCTTAAAGAAGCCCTTTTAAGAAGCCCTTATCTCGTCCAACAGCAGCAGCCTCAGTGACTTAAGGACCATTTACTAGGTCTTAAACATCCTACTGCTTCTTAACATCGACACAACAGGGATCAAACATGATACAAGTACCCTGACACTCGCCAGTTTTAGTCTCAATACAATTCCCCTTCTTTCCCTTTTAAAATGGAAGAAAGATATCTACATAAATGATTAATTACAAACATAAAAATAATAATAAAGTTCTTCATTTCTAGGTAAAATGTTACTACATAATCAAAAATTTCTTCAAGGTGAGAAAATAATAATGCTGACTTAGTCAACTAACTTTTTTCTCTTTTTAAAAATAAAAGAGAAAAATAAACATATAAAAAGTATAAGAGACCTCACTTGCAAATGTTTCCATAGCATACTCACTGTCAAACCTTGGTGCGGAAGAATTGTCTGTATTCTGTCAATCATGATTTAAATAAACGTTGATTGGCCATTAGCCAGGATGTATAGGTGGGACAACCAGACAGGAAGTAGAGGCAGAGCAAGGAGAATAGAATTCTGGGAAGCAGGAAGCCCATTCCTCCTCACTCCTGCCCAGACCACCGAAGAAGCAGAATGTGACCTGCCCCACTGAAAAAGGTACTGAGCCATGTGGCTAACATAGATAAGAATAATGGGTTAATATAAGCTACAGAGCTAATAAGAAGCCTGAGCTAATGGGCCAATCAGTTTATCATTAATGTAGACTCTCTGTGTAATTTCTTTGGGGCTTACTGGCTGTGGGAACCAGGCAGGACAGAAACCCCAACTAGCAAGTCCTTATGTTACAAAACCTGATATGAAAATTCATTAGCCATAGAATATACGAAAGATTTCAGTGTATATTTCCTGACTTAAAATAACAATAATAAACAAAACACTCTGAACTCTTGATATCTATCACTATGACCAATTTTTGGACAGTTGAATAACTAGTTGTTATCAGTTCATTTTATTTACTACAAGAAAATGTTTTTGAATAAAAAAATGAATAGAAATGTAATTTGTTTAGTTATGTTAAGTTTTGCACTTTTTTGTCATACAAATTGGTTGGATACAGTTTAGACAAAATCAAGGAAAATAATAGCATGTTTTAGTGGATCTGGTATTTTGCAATAGATGGGTAGTAATGAAAGAAGGAAGGAAGGGAAGAAAAGAAAGGAAGGAAAACAGGTCAGTTTGTAAGATTGTCACTCCAGGCATACAATTTGAGTACCTTTAAGAAATTTTCCTCAGCTGGGTGGTGGTGTTGCACACCTTTAATCCCAGCACTTGTGAGGCAGAGGCAGGCAGATCTCTGTGAATTCAGAGCCAGCCTGGACTACAAGAGCTAGTTCCAGGACAGGCTCCAAAACTATAGAGAAACCCTGTCTTGAAGAAACAAACAAACAAAAAATCAGCTATCTTATTGATTTTTTTTTAGTTTTGCTTTATCATATAAAATTTCCTTTCAATTCTATGTTTTGCCCTTCACTTCATATATATTACTAACTTTGTGGCAAAGCTCATAGCTAGTTCCCAATAAGACAACAGAATTCAATGAGCGCTTGCCTTCCTGGCAGTTATGATGTGGTAGAAAACAAACACAAAGATCCATTTTAGTAAATATGCAACCAAAATTGTTAAGTGTCATCAAGGAGAAGAATAAAAAAAAAAAAACATGAAAATGCATTGAAGACTGTTGAGAACTGGCCTCGACAAAATCAACTCTTACGGGGGTAGGGGTGTAGTAATTGAAAAAATATAAGTAAAGAATATGAAGACACATAAAAATAATAAGAGAGAAAACAGAATAATACTGGGAGAGTATTCCAGTGATTCCCGAAATCCTAAAATCACCCGCGTTTATTTTTCCACAGCTTTTATACCCAACATAAACAGGGAGAAAGTAACAAAAGACTTTATTAACATGATACAAAGGATAAGTCACACAGTCAATCGCTTTATCACTCTGAGACATCAAATCATAGCATTCTGTTGTCTAGGTACTAAAGGTGCTCAACATCACACATGCTGAAGGCCGCCCCTCCCCAGGTGACCTCACAGTTCCTGAAGAAGGAGCAGAAGTACATTTGCATATCCTGACCACCTGTCAGGATCATGTGGACCTACTAGAATGTGCTATTTTAAAGTTAAAAGAATCAAGCAAAGGAATCATGTCCTGAGTTGGGAGGTGCAACTACCTGTATTGACCATTTGAGTAACCTCCAAACTCTCTGACCAGCAGACAAGGTGGAAATAGGCCCACATTTTTCGGCCTCCACAGAGGACAACATGATGCAAGCATTTGCTTTAGTGAAAAAAAAAATTGGGAAAATTTAAATGCCCAAGAAAGGCTATTAATTTAGAGACAACTAAATATATTCTAAGTGGCATATGAATGAAATAAATTATTATAATTTGTTAAACAAAAAGCCTACTTCTTCTAATAACCAACAATAAAATGTAATTTCCATAACACCAGTTATTAAATAGTTACTCTGTTCTATGATAAGCATTGTATATAACTTACCTTAGTTCAGTTTTATAAGTCATAGGATACTTTATCCATTTGACATTAATACTTTTTTTCTTGTATGTGCCTATGTACAAATAAAACTGAACCAGCAGAATAATACTTATGCAAAATTTTGTATTGATTCTTTGAGAGAATATTTGCCAAGTAGCTATTGCATACCAGGTGTTATTCATTACATTTGGGATCCACCTATGAATAAAATAAACTCTCTTATTTTCCAGAGTTACAGTGCTTATGAGCAGAAATAGACACAAACACACTAGGCCATTAAAATTCTATAGTCTAGTTACAGGGAAAAAAGAAAGAAAAAGAAAGAAAGAAAGAAGAGAAAGAAAATGAAAAAATCAACTATATTATTTTGTAAGGAACTAAAATAAGGCGGACTAAGGGAGGTTGAGAGTGAGGGGTTTGTTTGATTTATGCATGTGTGATATTTAGGCCTCTTACTGTCTGACAAATTGGATTGGATGAAGAGACATTTAATTAAGGTGCCATGGAGAAGGTGATGGAGTTGGTATGAGTCTGTGTAAAGACGGAAGGTTCCAGGAAAAGGCAACATATACAAGTCATATTCTGAGAGGTGGTTTGGAATTAAGGAAGCAGGCATGGAAGCAGATATAGATTGAGGAAGAAAAAAATAAATTCCATATGATCTGAAATGATTTATTGTTGTTCAAATATTGTTAGGTCTCCTATCAATGTAAGTTGATCATGTCAAACCAATGTTGGTTATAGGCAATTCCTTAAAATTACATCATCCATGAGGATTGTCTGCATACACATAGGTATTTTTCACCTCCACCATCTAAATAATACTCTATCCAATATTTAAAATTATATAATAATTATACAACCCACATATGTGTTGTTTCAAATTGTAATCTATATCAGAGCCAAAGAATTGCCACAATGAAATACCATGGGTCAAACAATACACATTTTTCATAGTTATGAATGCTGAAAGTCTGAGGTCAGAGTAATTCTATCATCAGGTCCCTCCTGTCAAACCATCTTCTGCATCTAACTTCCAAAGGCTTCATTTCCTAATACCATCACAGAGGGAATAAGGATGTCAACATAGGAATTTGAGGAGTATACAGTTCAGTCCACAGGAACCTATATCTGAAATTGAGACTTAGTTGATTTGAGTGCTATGTATAATTCTGAGAAGAAATAGAAATTATAAAGATAGAAATAAATAAAATTAATGAGAAATAAAAAGATCCTATTTTAAAGCAGTTATATAAAATTATAAATGTTATTTACTGGAGCATCAAAACTCAAATCAATAACCATTAAAAAACAGTTCTAAATTCTTGGTATATTAAATTTTAAAATCAGTAATAACTTTCTTTTGATTACATTTTCATTGAATATAATACCTTTTGAAAGTTATATTCAGTCAAATTCTACTACAAGTTTTAGGGCTGTTATTTCTAACTTGACCAGATAAACTAGTGTGGCTTAGCTAGCCAATGCCAAGTGAGATAGAGAACCAAGTTGCAGCTCCATGAAATAGTGACTTTATAACTATGTATTGTATTTCTCTGACTTAAATAAAGTCAAGTCAGGATGGTATCACTTAAAATTGTAAAGTGATTCCATTTGGGTTCAAAGTGTAATAAAGATATTTGTTGTTCATTCTGTATATTTTATAAACACTTGTTGATTGGTTACAAAAGATAAAATAAAAGCTATGAAACTAAACTGAAACAATACTGCTTCTATTCATTAACCTGAGCCATTATATATTGGAAGAAGTATTAGTAAATGACTGTGGATAGCATTCCTGGCACAAACAAAATAATTCAAGAGAGTTAAGAAATTTCAGGTATTATTTTTATTCTGGCCAGTCTCATCAATAGGTAGCTGGCAATAATACTACTTCTATTTACGTATTGGTACCACACTGGCATGGATTTGCATAATGTATTGAGGCTTTATGCTCTAGAGGGTTGCATTGTAACATATTGGTGCTTAATGAACTCTGAAAAAATTGATTTTCCACAGAGTAAATTAAGGAATGCATTATAGCTGTTAAAGCAATCTTAAGGGATATCTGGAGCTTCCACTGCAGCACCATGCTTAGTAAGTAATAAATTACATGTTATACTTATTTGCCTTAATTCATGCTAATTTTGTCCAATTAATGTATCACAGTAATTCAGAAGCCTGTCACAGGAGAGCTAATTATTTATTGGATTTTTGTGTTCAGCTCCCTAGGAGTCTACCAGCAAACAAACTTGAGACTGTCTTTCTCTTAGGTCCACAGTGACATTCTTAGGTCTTACTATGGGGAAGTAAGATTTTTGTTTCTGTTTCAAGCTTAAAATGAATTATGAAGTACCTTAGATTCTTTCTTGATTGGTAAAAGAGTTTGACAGACTGCTATTCCATCAGGATAAGAATCAACTGTCTTTGCTATCAAATATTTCACCTTCTGAATGTCTGTTCAGCGCTCTTAAGGAGAGACACAGAAAACTACTTGTACACGTTAAAAATTTTAGTTTATTGTGATGTTTCAAGCTATACCTCCACAGTGAGTTGAGAAAGCAAAGCATGTGTCTCAATAATTTACACCAGACATTGCCATTCTTTTGTTTTAATTCTCTGCATATTTCAGATAATTTCAGAAATTCTCTAGATAACCTTATTCTCTTCATTCTGCTCAATCTTGGTTCAACCCTTAATAAGCCTCACACTGTTCCAAAAGTATAAACTGAAAAAAATAAAATTGTACCTAACTCCCAGTTAACAATTGATGTTAGTGTAACAAAAATAGATTTCAGTTTTCTATGGTATGCTGTAATCTCACAAGCACCTAAATCTCATTACTCATGAAATGTATGTGTGCAATTCATACCTATAACTAAAGTGGCCATTGCTAAATAGTTTGCACACTTTGCTACCAGGTGGACATCATAGTTAGCTGTGACGCATCTTTGTGAAATGATTGCTGCTTTCTTCTGGAACCCTGAGACCTGTGCCTTTTGCAAAGATATTGGCTAAAGATAAGAAGCATTTGATCTCCTGGTTTGTTCCCTACTGCAAGTATCAGGAGGGCATTTGTCTGTTGCTTCTTATATTTCCCGCTGATCAAAAGGTGGTCATATCTCTTTAAATCCATAATGCAGTGATGTTTACCAGGAAAGGCTATCATAATGTTTCAGCTTAACACTGGGTGAAATATACTTCTCTTTGTACTTCCACACTTGAAAGGGAAAGGTAGTGTTAGTATTCAGGCATCTGTACTAGTCTGACCTTCGGGTATACGTCCTCAGCTGTAGTCACTAACAGCACCTCCTGTGCACATTCACTATGCTCCCTTTTAAAAGGGTCCTGCCCACCTCCCATCTCTCCCACCACCTCTCTCTCTCTCTTTCTCTCTCTCTCCTCTCTTCTCTTGAGGTACTCCTGTCCCCAGAGACCGGTCTCCCCTCTTCCCTATCCCCTTCCCCCATTCACTCTCTCCAATAAAAACCCCTCCATCTGAGCTCTGTCACATTACATCTTTCTCACATATGCTGTATTTTTAAATGACAACAGGTAGATTTTCACAGTCCTGTTTATCTTGATGGTGAAAAATACCATGTTTTTATCCAGCTACTGTTTACCATATCCAATTGAGTATCTTCTAATCAACAAACATCAAGTTATATACAGTTTTATACCTCAATATAATATTTCTTAAAAAGAAAAATATATCATCACCATCATTCTAGCCTGGTCCTATAAACCATTTATGTTACTCAAAAGCAGAAACAAATGTCTTATCTCCTCTCTTCATATACAATACACATGGGGCCATGTTTTCTCCCTTTTGTGTTAATTTTTAAACTATGCCTGAGAAGATTAAAACGAGCATGCCACTTTGTCCTTTTATTTCCTTATAAGACAGTAGATTGGTGAGTAATATGGCTTTTTAGATCCATGAGTTTACAACCATAAGTTCAGACTTTGTTAACTTTGAAAAGCTAAAACAAGTAGAAAGCAAAACAAATTAGCTGGTTTCCTACTAAATCGAAGCTCTCTGAGATTCAATTTAAGAACAGAAATAGAAAGATGATTGTTACTGTTTTCATTGTCTGTGACAATATGTCCGCTCTCTGACCTACATGTCTCTGCTGCCTATAAGGAGGCCTCTGAAGTGAATGATTTAAACTCTTCACTTATACTTCCTTATCATTGTTCTTATGGGAACATAATCATAAACTCTTGAGTCCTTACCAAATGCTAACTGAAATAACTGAAACTTGCTTCGCTTACTCTGTGCATTTTATGTTAGATATTTTGTATTTCTGGAATCTGAAAATTCTTAGGTCATTAGTGTGATGAAATCAGACCAGAATATCATTATTTTGTTATTCTAGAAATACTGCAACCCAGCATACAGGGCTATGTTGATGGAGGTTTCTGTCCCATGTGGTCCTGCAGCCATTCAGTCCCAATAAAACACACAGAGGTCTACATTAATCATAAACTGGTTGGCCTATTAGCTCAGACTTCTTATTAACTTTTATAACTTATATTATCCCATAATTCCTGTCTGTGTTAGCCACGTGGCTTCATACCTTTATCAGTGAGGCATTCTCATCTTGCTTCCTCTGTGTTTGGGTTATAGCTGCAGACTGAATCTTTCCTCTTCCCAGAATTCTCCTGTTCTCATTGCCCTACCTCTACTTCCTACCTAGTTGCCCTGCCTATACTTCCTGCCTGGCTACTAGCCAATCATCATTTTATTAAACAAATACAGGAAACAAATCTTTACATGGTAATACTATTGTCCCACAGCACTCCCCCCGCCTTTTTTGTTCAAAACAAGAACTCTGTATTGAATCTTGCTTGTATAGCTTTCTTCCTGACCATTATCTATACAACTTGTAATCAACATTCTAAACAAAGAAAAACATCCATAATCCATTTTGGGGGAATGTGGGTATAGTTTTCCATGCTACTTTCTGCTAATTGGGAGTGCTGATAATATTACAGGGACCTAAATACAATTTAGAATTATGGTAAAGTACTGACTGGAAAATTCTGTAAGGCTTGATCATCTCAGGTAGCAGTCTTGAAACTGTTATAGATGTAGAACTCAGAGGAAACTCCAACAGAGGTCCTCTGAATCATTGGATCATCTGGACCATCACTTCTATTGTAGATTTCTCAGGGTGTCTTCCTTGATCAAACCTAATTTTCTTAGCCCAGAATGAATCCACAGCCTCTCATTTCCTGTGGAGACAAAAACAAAACCTCTTCTCCAAAGTAACATATCTTTTGACTTAAATTTTGAAGTCAAAGCATTTTCAAATATATATGTTGGATTAATCCAGCAACATTTATAATCAAATGTCTTTAAGCAGCTGTTGCTCCTTCCTCAGCATTCAAACACTTCAAAGAGAACATAATAACACACAGTATCCAGATTCTCTGTGTGTTTTCCATCTTTATGTGACTTCATTTTAAATTCTGTCTTTTATTTTTACTTTTAATTTTTGACTTTTTGAGACTAGGTTTCTCTGTGTGTCTTTGGCTGTCCTGGCACTCACTCTGTATACCATTTTGTCCTTGAGACCCACCTGCCTCTGCCTCCCAAGTGTTGGGATTAAAAGTGTGTGCCACCACATCCAACTCCTCTCTCTTTCTTTTTTTATTTTAAGGACTTGATCCTTTTTCTTTTCTCTCCCAAGCCTACATATATTTTTAAACACACTGTAAACCATTTAGAGGTTTTATTTGTCTTTGAATCTGTATATCTCTCTTTTTCTGAACACATGAGTCTTTAATTTGCTAGGAGATATGGCTAGGATTAAAGCCGTGGCTTTGACGGCTGGATCCACCCCATTCCTTAGCTTTCTGAGAGTCTAGCCTCCTGGCAGAGGTACTGGCCAGAGTCATGTTTATTGCCACAACTCTATGGCATTTCAAGGTCCCTGCCACCACCAAGAAATATGCTGTCCGCTATTCACAAACACGATTTAAGTGTTTGGTGGCAGGGCCTCTTAAAAGAGCTCCAAGGTTTTGCAGCTAAAGCTGAGTTAGGAAGCCTCTCTAAAATGAGATGTGCTTGTCTCTAGTAAAGAGAGAGCCCACCAGAGAAAGCCATCAATAAGCCATGCTTAACTCTATTCTTTTCTGTCTAGAATTACTTCTCAAGTTCTCTCAGACTTTATGTCTGAAACATAAGCTCCAGATTCAGTGAGAGACCTTGTCACCCAGAACAAGGTAGAGAGCAACTAAGGGAGATGCTTGACACTAAACTCTGGCCTCCTCATGTGCATGCATAGGTGAATATGCTTGAAAACATAGACGCACACACACATACACACACACATTCTCTCTCTCTCACACACACACACACACACACACACACACACACACACTCATACAGTAAGACAAGAAAAGTGCTGTTATTACACAGTAAGGCCAGTTATTACCCATAATTTTGAAGAAAAGCAAAAGAGGGCAGATGGGATGTAGAAGCTCAGGGATCATTTGTATTGAATGACCATGTTTTAAAAGCAAAATGGATTAAAACCTGGAATATCCTTCACCAGCTAGATCTACTGGGGCTTCTGTGAATTTAAGCCTTACAGAGCTTTTCTTCCTGGTGGGTCAAATGAACCAAGAGAAAAGACAAGGTTGGGTGCTCACAAACACAAGTGAAACCTAGTTAGTGAAGGGCTGAAGTGAGCAGCCCTATAGTCGGGGCAACCAGGCAGGAAGTAGAGGTGAGGCAATGAGAACAGGAGAATTCTGGGAAGAAGAAAGATTCAGTCTGCAGCTATAACCCAAACACAGAGGAAGCAAGATGAGAATGCCTCACTGAAAAAGGTACCAAGCTATGTGTCTAACACAAACAAGAATTATGGCCTAATATAAGTTATAATAGCTAATAAGAAGCCTGAGCTAATAGGCCAACCAGTTTATGATTAATGTAGACCTCTGTGTGTTTCTTTGGGAGTGAAAGGCTACAGGACTGGGTGGGACAGAAACCTCTGTCAACAAATGGTGTCCACATTGATGATTATCTTGATTACCATTATAGAAATTTCATCCGATGGATGGAGATAGAGACAGAGACCCACATTCACATCAGAGCAATGGATTGAGCCCCCAAGGTGCAGGTGAAGAGCAGAAGGTGGGAGAAGATGAGTTAGGAGGTTAGGACCGTGAGGGGCTGGTCCACCTACTGAGACAGTGTGCCTGAACTAATGGGAGCGCACCAGTCCACCTGGACTGGGACTGAATGAGCATATGATCAAACCAGACTCTCTGAATGTGGCGGCGAAAGTTGGCAGATGGAGAACCCATCAACAATGACACCAGGACCTATCTCTTCTGCATGTATTATCTTTTTGA
>PVIU01014170.1:0-53012 GCA_004026605.1 Ondatra zibethicus | reverse complement strand
GCAGCAGTAAAGCAATCACCTAAGAGCCCAGCAGTGGCAGCCCTGGGCCACGCTTCTGTCTGAACCTCAGCTGTCCCTGTGCTTATGGAAAGCCTCATGAGTGACATGTCTCTTCTTCTATCCAAACCCTAGGTGTCCCCGGCCCTCCAGGACCAAGAGGACTCAAAGGAGATGCGGGCACAAAAGGACCTCTTGGTAGCAGAGGACCTAAAGGGGATTCTGGCAGCCTGGGGCCCCCAGGACCACAGGGTCCTCAGGGGCAGCCTGGAGAGCCAGGACCTGTGGGAGAAAGAGGGCCAACTGGCCCCCGAGGCTTTCAAGGATTCAAAGGCGCAAAGGGCAGCTATGGCACTGGAGGGCCAAGGGGGCAGCCAGGCCCCAAAGGAGATGTGGGGCCCCCAGGGCCAGATGGGCCCCCAGGGTCTCCAGGACCCTCAGGGCCTCAGGGAAAACCAGGGATTTCAGGAAAGACAGGCTCACCAGGCCAACGGGGGGCCACAGGACCTAAGGGTGAACCAGGCATCCAGGGTCCCCCTGGATTACCTGGGCCTCCAGGCCCTCCAGGGAACCAGAGCCCCTACCGAAGAAGGTCTTTGGCCTGATGCTGCAGTGCAGGTTGGGGAGGGGGTCAGAGAAAGCAGCCAGAAGGGCCAGAATCCCTTGTTCTTTGATCCTGATATGAGGGTGTCTCTTAGAACTGACTGTATAGCCCTAAGCTCCCCGATAATGACTGTACCATAGGAAAACAGCTCACTGCCCAACCCCATTTCTCTGCTGGCCAGGGGCGGGGCTACTAGGTTTCCATGGCTGGTTGGAAGGAGAGGAAAGAACACACACACACACACACACACACACACACACACACACACACACAAACACACACACACCGTGACAGCCTCCTGGGGAGGTGGCTACCTGGGGAAGAATGACTTAGACCTCTCCGATGGTAACTAGCTCAATCTCTGCAGTGACTTAACGCTAGCCAGAAGCTTCTTTCTAGTCTTGAAAATATCCAGGGAAACCTTTGGGGCATTATAGATGAGACTCCAGGGAGCCTCTCCCAACAGCCATGGGAATAGAGTCACAGGGAGTTGCCCTGCTCCACACAGGCCAGGAGAACTCTGGATGACTGGCATTCTCAGGCCCCGTGCTGGGGTCTCTGACAAGTTTAGAGGGTTTTTATTCACATGTTCAGAACATTCCTCTCTTCAGCCTTACCTCTGCACCTCAGGAGTGGCCTGGAAAGAACCCACGCAGGGTTTCATTGGCAGGGAGAGAGCCTGCAGATCCCAGAACATTCTGCTTGCCTGCTGTCCAGCTCCCAGGAAGACCTCAGGGTTGGAGGTGGAAGGACAAGGCAGGGATGAAGCCTCTCTGTGAAGCCATCCCTTGTTCAACCTAGGCTGCCACGCCATGTTCTCACGGGGCTTCCCTGTGGTGGCCAGAGAGGAAGAAACTGTCGCAGGGGCCACCCCTGATAATAGGGTGGCTCTTGCCTCCTACTCTTGGCTGTCCTATTCACAGATACACACTGACCTCACCCCACCGCAGCCTGAGATGACTAGAGCAGCAAGCAGGACTAGGCATGGGAAGAGCGTGAACACGCACAAGGAGCCTTTGACGTTACTTCTCGTCTTTCATGAACTTCTCGCATACACTGGCAGAAAGGGATGCTAGGAGAGGCCTGCATTGTCTTGAGTCATTTTCCATAAAGCTGCCCTGCTCCTTCAGACTCCAGCAGACTTAGACCATCCTGGGCAAAGGGTAGAGCTGTCTGCTCCCTTGCACTGCTTCAGAAACCTGTCTTCTTCCTGCCCAAAGCCTCTGTGCCATCTTCATCCACAACATCAGTGTGCAACTGGCTTGCACAACCCACCTACCCCCTGCTGTATAATTGTCCTGTCTACATATGATAATATCACGCGACACAGTATCACTGACCCAGTAAAGAGCTGTTTCCAGGAGGGACATGTCTTCTAGTATTTGTACCCAACCTGAGGAAGTAATCCCTTCTGGGATCCATTTCATACTGACCTTCAGAGGGGGTATCACTGCCAAGGGTTCTGTTGCATACTCTGAGTACTGAGATCCTCTGGGTGTTCTAGTGGTTGGCAGAGAAGCCCAAACAAGAGTCTAAGAAATTACCACCAAGGGCAAGGCCAAGCTGGAAACAGTGGGTCCCCTCTCTGTACCTGTCTCCTTTCCCTGACCAGGACTAAGATTGGCCACACATGGGCCTTACCCTTCAGCTGTAATTCTTAGATTCTAGGTGGAAAAAAAATCCCTAAAACTTGCAGCTAGATCCTGTAGTTATTTGGCTACAGTGAGACTGGAAAATAGAAAATAGAACAGGCCCAGAGTCCAGAGGGAAGCCTCATACTTCTACTTGTTGTCTCCAAACCAAAGAAAAAGAACAAAAAAGGAGGAAAAGACAAGGCCAGACTTTCTCCAAGGGTCCTGCAAGAACAGAGGTCAGCTGGGTTCCCTGAAAATCAAACTGGGCCTTGCTCCACAGGGGGCTTTAAAGGGAGAGTAAGTTCATTTGCTAAGTCAAATGCAACCCTGTGCAAAGCCTGGGCCCTGGTTTGTTGTGGGGTAGGTAGGAGTCAGGGGTACCCAGTAGAAGTGAAAATGTTGATGAGACCATCATAGACGAGCCTTGCTCCTCTGTGTGGCATGAGAGCCATCCTTCCCACAGCACCTGCCATGTGTGGGCTGCTAGGGTGAGTAAGGCCTAAACCCACCTGGTCACTTTTCCTCAGGAGGGCGACACATCATGAAACAAGGCAGGGAAAAGAGGAGGAAGTCAAAGAGTGGAGGCAAGCGTCAGAGATAAGATGGAGCGTGTTCAGAAGGGTGACACCCAGCTAGTAGCACAAAGACAACAGGAAAGACCTGCCACTAGAGTCGCCTCACACTGTTGGACTACAAGCCAACCTCCAGAAACCTTGAACTGCTGGTTGGCACACTACTGGTCGGGGAAGAATTGGGCCAGGCCCTGGGATGAAGAAAAGTGTAAGTGAGAGTATCAGCTGGTCTTGGAACTAAATCCCAGCCAAGCTAGATCTGAGTTCGATTGCAAAGAATGGACTTGGAGGACAAAATGACAGAAAAGACATGGGGATAAAAAAACAACCAATTTGAGAACATAAGAGCCAAGATACAAAAAGCCATCTGAGGTCTAGGGTATTACAAACCAGCCCCTAGCAGTGTGATTTGAGGAGCCACTTGATTCAGGGTACAGGCTGAAGGCAGATGTCACTGAACTCATACATGCAAACAGGGCCCCTCATGGGGACTATGGAACCAGAGGTCCAGGTAATCCTGTGATTACTGGGAGATGACATAAAACGCTACACTCCCTCCATCAGACACCTGGCTGCTCCCTCATCTTTCCATCACTCAGTGGTCACCGATTCGCCTCTCTGTACCTGTCTCCTTTGCCCTTGCCAGCATCTTCTGTCCACATGAGGTCCAATAGAACAGGACTGAGATTGACCACGCATGGGCCTTCAGCCATAATTCTTAGATTCTAGGTGAAAGATCCCATTGCTAACTTCTTGAGTCAAGAGCTTACCTAACCCAGGGAGCTATAACAGCAGACAGAAAGGGGGGGTAGGGACAGGTGACATCATGATTCACCGAGTGAGAGGAACTATAGGCAAGCCAGCAGCGAAAGTCAGTGGGCACTGTAGCAACAGGATCATGTTGTATGGCTTTACCTGAGAAGCCCAGATAGAGAGAGCAACCACAGAACAAAGAAACAGCTCCATCCAAGCACAGCTTGGAGAATCAGTGAGTCTAATTGAAATTACTTACAGGAGCATGGGCAACTTACAGGGAGAGACACCGCCAAAGACACACGCTCTCTCTCCAGCAACCGTTATCTGCTTCCATATCCTCCAGGAAGGACTATGAACCTCATGAACCTTGTGAGTCCCTCTGTCCTTCCCTCCATAAGAGAATCTTAGGCAGCCCCAGTCTCATGAAAGGCGCTTGAGTGTTCACAGCTGCTCTGATTAAAAGGTGGCAGTAGTCAGGTTGTGCCAGAGCCCAGGGTTCTGCACCAGAAAGCGGTAATAAAGAAAGCAAACACAATGGTACAGTCAGGCAGAGCCTACATACCATCCTGGGCACTTCACAGATAGTCACTCAGTCTTTAACTGCCATCTATAACGTGCAATCTCTGCCTCACAGTTGAGGGGACTGAGTTTTGGAGCAATGCATTGACTACTGTTGGCCACAGACATAACTAGTTTTTTAGATACATCCATGTGAGACAGCCTTGGACAAACTGTTTAACTGCTCTCTAGTTCCCATGAAATTCCTGGGCAGTCCTGGCTAGTTACCCAGGGTATTGGTCTGCTCAGCTGTCACTAGAAAACACGCCAGATTGCACGCTTTCAGCAACAGAAATTCCTTCTCTCGTGGTTCAAGAAGCTGGGAAGGTTAAGTTCGAGGTGTCAGTTCTTCCACGTTTGCAGAGAGCCACCTCTACACCGCCTCTACCCCCCCCCCGACCCGCCGCCCCATGGTAGACAAAGACTTATGCTTTTCCAGATACAGTCTTAAGCCCAACCCGTCAGCTTCATTTCTGCTTAATGACTTCCTGAAGATCATGACTCCAGATAGTCACACTGAGATGATGGCTGCATCAGTCAGTCAGCCCTGGTACCCAACAGCAGTCAGGCTCCATAGACATCAGCCTCCATCCCATGATGACCAGAACGCAGAGTCTTAGCTTCTTTAGCCTCACTGACACTCAGCACTCCTCTGCAAATGAACAGCCAGAGCAGGAAGCCAGCACACTCCTTACGTTGTGAGAGCCAGGCCCAACCCTTCTGCCCTTTCTTTCTCTCACCCTCCCCCCTCTGTCCCATGTCATCACAGAGTCCTTTAGACGATCTGAACGTTTTCTTCAGCTCTATAGAAATTCCGAAGAACTCACTGGGACTTGGGAGTGGGCAGTTAAAAACATAGATCATGAAATAAATGGTTATGACTCAACATGAGGTCTTGTGAGATAGATACCACTTGTCTGAGAGTGGGGATGGGGTGGGCTACCCGACGGGGTCCCTCAGCGGACATGGAGCTGGGACCGGTCACACTCCAGCACTGCTGGACTCTTCTTCCTTGTGGGGCTGTAGACCCAGCACTGAACTCTTAGACCCTCAAATTCTTGTTTGCAAAAACAAAGAGTGGGCGGTCCTGACTGCCCTGGGCTGGGGATTCACACTTACTTGCCCTAACCAAGCTATTTTTCTCTTGCTCTGTTCAATTGCTTCACTGGATCTATCTAGAACCAAGAAAATTAAGTCTGAATATTCATGGAGAGGTGTTAGCCCATGAGATTTCAACCACTAGACTCAAAGCACAGGCTGTAGTTGTTGGTGTGACCTTAATTCCCTGTTTACGAAACCCTGAAATTATTCCTGGGCTTCCCAAGGAGAGCGCAGGGCTTCCTAGAAGCCACGGACCTGAGCCGCCTCCGTACCTCTGAAAACTCCAGGCTTGCTTTCTCATATCACCCTGGCAACCTCTCCCTTCTTCCTGCAGAACAGGACAGGGCTGGGCAAACCTACCCTTCCCCCAGCTCTTCTCCCCAGGCCAGGGCTGAGCTGGCAACCTCAGCAGCATCAACCCTGGTACACCTGTCAAAACAGAACCACTGGAGAGTCGAGCAAGAGCTGAAAAACACGATCTGACCACACCAAACTTTCCACCAGGGCTAGGCTGCCAAGGGCTGGCTTTTCCCGACAGCCTTACCCCCGCGGGTGACTGAGCAGCCTTCATGAGGACTACTTGACTGTGGAAGCATAGGCCATTTGGTTTTCTGGCCTTCACCTGTCCACTCCACTTGTTTTCTTTTAAACTTTCAAGTGCAAGAGTCGTGCTTGATGGGTCAGGGGACATCCAGAGGTTCATTCAATGCCTCCTAGTGGGAACCACCCACCTTGGTACAGCTACCCAGAGGCCCATAAAAGTGCACACCGTGTGCTTGCCCCCGAAACCCACTGGTGCAGAACTGTGGAGATAGATGGGAAACTGGAGTAGGAGTATGAGGAATAGGAGGTGACGTGCACTACAGACCAAGGCCCAGGGAGCAGAGACGCCTCATAAACTTGAGATCCACAGGAGCAGGTGGTAAAGAAAGGAACACAGTGTTTTCCAGTTTCTCTTTATTATCTCGTTTCGTTTTCATAAGCACATTACACTGGCATGTCACAGGTCAGAAAACAGAGGCGCAGAAAAGATGAGTAACATTTGTAGTCTAAAGACGGTAAATGGGGGCTGGTTAGGAGCACATGCTGTTCTGTTAGAAGGTGTCCAGTTCCCAGCACCTATGTTGGGAGCTCCAGCTCCAGGTGTTCTGACACCCTCATCTGACCTCCATAGGCACCTACCCTTATGTGCACAAATTCCCACATAGGCATGTACACATAACTCTTTTTTTTTTTTTTTTTTTTTTGGTTTTTCGAGACAGGGTTTCTCTGTGGCTTTGGAGCCTGTCCTGGAACTAGCTCTTGTAGACCAGGCTGGTCTCGAACTCACAGAGATCCCTGCCTCCCGAGTGCTGGGATTAAAGGTGTGCGCCACCACCGCCCGGCCACATAACTCTTAAATAAGTAAATAAATATGGTTTTAAAAAGATGCTCAATCAGATAACATGGACATTTTACTGATAGCTTGGTTTTACTGAGATGTCTCTTCCAGAATGGCAGGGCTGGGGAGTCAGTGATCTCTGTATTTCAGAGGAGGGATTAACGCCACAGAAAGGGGATTCCTCCAGGTCTCAGAGTAAGCTAGCGAAGAGGCCCCAAATAAAGTACTGCCGGCCTTTCCGATTGCAACTGCTTTGTACTAAATAGCAAGAGCCAGGGGCTTGCAGGAGCTGGACACAGAAGGGTGCATCCTACCATGAGAGCGGGAAGACTTCTCAAAGGAAGTTATGTGCCTACCTCCAGGGGAGCCATCCCTCGATGTCACCAAAAGGCAGACCCAGCTCCATCACTGAGAAACTTGTGTTAAACATTGGAATTTATTCATACAGCATTTCCTCAATTCCACGCCATCCTTTTAAAAGATCAGGTCATTTGAATAGCACAGACTGAAGCCATCTCTATTGCTTCTGGTGAGAAACAGTGGAAGAATTTCCATGTGATAGTTTTACACACACATATAACCTATGACTCCTACTCTAGAAGAGATTCCAGATCTTCTCCATCCCCCAGAGAAGCCTGTCCTATCCTCAAGGTGTAAGCCAGAACTGACGTGCTCCCCGTCATCCATCACCACCCTTACTCAGAGAGATCCCTTCTTCTAGACAGAAATGTTTCAACCTTTAACGGAGGGTGAGGGCTCCATTGAATGTGTTCGCACATCCATCAAATGGTCAGCTGCCAGCAGCTGCTACATTTGCGGTTGAGAGGCAACACCAGGTCCATTTCATCCTCCTGCCCGAAGCGTCTTCCCAAACCTCTGTACAGAGCAGTTCTCAACCATTCTAATACTATGACCCTTTAATACAGTTCCTTATGTTGTGGTGACCCTCAACCATAAAATTATTTTCATTGTTTCTTAATAACTGTAATGTTGCTACTGTTATGAATTGTAATGTAAATATCTAAAATTCAGAACCTCTGATATGCATGCCACCCCTCACCACCCCCACTCTGCAAAGGGATCTCAACCCACAGGTTGAGAACCACTGCCCGGCAAAGAGCAACGGTCTCATAGGTGAAAGAAACAGAAGCCAGGGATTGGGGCTGCCACGCAGCTGGAATTGGGCACTGGGCAGGAAGAATCTAGACAGACCTCTCTGCGAGCAGTTGATTCTGCAAAGCACAAACTGAGAGAGCTCCGAGCTGATGGACACACTGGGCAGGCACAGTAGTGAGGCACTTTGACAATCTGATCCACTCAGCCTTGTCAGTCACGCACTTAAATCCATGGCAGGCAACTCACGACCACCAGCTGCTCCCTGGAACTGGAACACCTTCTTTTGACCTCCTTGGGCCCCTTCTTATATGTGCTCACACAAATATGTAGACCCAGTCAAACATACACATATACATTAAGTAAAATATGTAACTATCTCTTGCAAAGCAGCAACAGGAAGATAACAGTAATGAAATACTCAGATATATTTTACTAAGAACACTATAGAATGAGAAAAGATGGCCAATATCACTAGTGATCAGGGAAATGCAAATGAAAACCACTACACAAAGTTAAAACGGGCATCACCATAGCAACTGCTGGCAGATACACAGCAATGAGATGCTCATGCACTGCTAGTAGGTTTGTAAAATTATACAAGCCCTTTGAAAACAGTTGATAGCTTTTTTAAGTTAGACAAGGGGGCGCAAGAGATGGCTCACTGGTTAAGAGCACTTGCTGCTCTTACAGAGGACCTATGTTCAGTTCCCAGAGCCCACATGGTGGCTCACAACCACCTGTAACTTCAGATCCAGATGATCCAATGCCCCTTCTGACCTCCACTGGCACCAGGCAAGTACATGGTGCCTATGTATACATATAAACAAAGCACTCACACAAACAATAAAAGTACACTTTAAAATTGTTTCAAAAGCTAAACATACCCCCCCGTATGCTTTAACCATTCCCATCTTAGAAATTTATCCAAGAAAATAAAATCACGTACCCCAAATACTTGTACATATATTTTGCATAGAAGGCTTACGCATAAAAGCCAAAACTAAAAACAAACCAAAAGCCCATCATCAGATGAATGAAAAGACAAGTTGTGATGTATTTGTATAAAGGAATGACAGTCAGCAAGGAGAGAAACAGGCACCACTGAACACAAACGCAAGGATTAAACTAAAAGAAAATGTTCAAAAGACAGTATATGGCGTATGATTCCCCAGCATGAAATCCTACACTGAAGAGCAATACACAGGGGAAGAAATGAAGTTAGTGGGAATTTACTTGGCCTCAAAGGGGTACATGGTCACTGGAATGACCTTCATCCTGATTGGGATGGTGGTTTTACATTTGTCATGACACACCGATCTTGCATTTTAATGTGTGCACTTTATTGTAGGTAAATTATATGTCATATAATTGATTTTTTTAAATACAACTAACATAGTCTCTAGAGTTATAAAACTTCAAAGGTCTTAAAAGGTCACATGCTGGTAAGGATTTTCTGGTGGGAGCAGAAATTAGAAAAACTCTTTGGGAAAAAATTTGGTTTCTTTTTTTTTTTTTTTTTTTTTTTGGTTTTTCAAGACAGGGTTTCTCTGCAGCTTTGAAGCAAGTCCTGGAACTAGCTCTTGTAGACCAGGCTGGCCTCGAACTCACAGAGATCTGCCTGCCTCTGCCTCCCAAGTGCTGGGATTAAAGGCATGCGCCACCACCGCCCAGCCAAAAAATTTGGTTTCTTATACACACCTACCTATGACTCCTAAATATTTTCCCATTTCCACCCCTAAGTATTTGCCTAAAAGAAATAGGAACAAGTACTACAAACAGATTTGCATGAAAATATTTGCAGCAGTTTTCATCATAACTGAAAAAGTAATGAGCAAATCTAGAAAGAATCCACATATGCATCCATGGGAGAAATTTGTGCTACTTACTGTGTCACAGAGCACTCGGAAGAAGGGGAAAGAAGAAGGTTAGGGGGAGGGAAAAGGGAACAGGCAAGAGAACAAAAAGAAAGAGAGGTATAACAATGGAACAGAAGCAACAATATGAACAAAACAAACAGCCAAACAAAATGCATAATTACAGTGAGCTTTTTTAAAAAAAAGTCACAAAGACTCCATGCATGTAACATGGTCCCACTGTGTTCGATTTAGAGAAGGGAGAGATGCTATGCGATGTGGAAATCAAAGAGTCGTCACTGCGTGTGGGTTTGCTGGAGACAGCAAGGATGAGAGCAAAGGCTGTGGTGCTGGAGGTCTAGTTTACACAGGTGTGTGCTGGTAGAGCCTGCCTGAGTAGACCCGTGGTCTGTGCATTCCATAGAGTACGAGTTAACACTCACAGCTTAAAAAAAAATAAGACAACAATTTTTTTCCAAAAAGAAATTATACTAGGAATTAGATTAAATAAATATAGACTATATTTTTGAACTGTTTTATAATGAGGAGACTAAGCCAGAAGTTTAGGAAAGCAACTGAATCAAGACTTAAAGATAAAATTAGCAGCCATGGGATATTATTTTAGACGAAGAAGAAACCTTGGATGCCTACACTAAAGAAGAATAGAAAAGTAAACCAGAACATGGTAAAAACAAAAGAAAGAGCTAATAAAAATCAAAGATTAAAAATGTATTTATTTTTGAGACAGTTTCCTGTATTCCAGGTTGGCCTTGAGCTCACTTCATAGTGGAGGGTGGTCTCTGACTGTGATCCTCCTGCCTCCGCGTCTTGAGTGCCGAGATCATAAGCATGTGTCATCATTCCCAGTCCATAAGAAGAAAATTTGGAAGAGAGAGGGTCAGCAAAGTCAAAGACTATAACATTGAGATACTCTAGGCCAGTGGTTCTCAACCTTTCTAATGCTGCAACCCTTTAATGCAATTCTTCATGTTGTGATGACCCCTAGCCATAAAATTATTTTCATTGCTACTTCATAACTGTAATTTTGCTACTGTTATGAATCATAATGTAAATATCTGTGTTTTCCAATGGTCTTAGGTGACCCCGTGAAAGGGTCATTCAACCCTCAAAGGAGTAGTGACCCACCAGTGAGAACTGCTGATCTAAGGCAATGGAGACCAGTGCTGAAACCACTGAAGTACATGAAGGCATAAACAAAGAAGGTTAGCATGGGAAAGGCAGAATAGGAGGAATTATGAAAATCCAATGCCAATAACTTTGAACACTCAGATGGAATAAACAAATTTGTAGGAAAATATAACTCACCAAGTAAACTCAAGAAGTAAAAAACAAAAATCCTAAAAGGTCTGAAACCACGTAAGTGATTTAAAATGCTCCCACAAGAAAAATAGCAAGTCTGTGGAGAAAGACGTACAGGCAAACTCTATCCAAACACTCAAAGACAATGTTCCAAATCCAACACAAACTCTCCCAAAGAACAGGAAAAGTTGGGAACAGTCTTCTGGCTTGTTCTATAAGGATGGAGAATTTTTTTCCAAAATCAGAAAATAAAATAGATAGATACAAAAACAAGTAAGCTAAAGACCTGGAAATGATTTTTACAAAATTTTGTTGAACTAGGAATAAATGCATTTGGTCTAATATTTAGTATCTACAGGAAAAGAAAAAAAAAACCAAACCAAACAAACAAACAAACACAACAAGTATCTTTCATAAAGATGAAAAGAGAAAAAGTATTGCTTTAAATGAACAAGACACTGGGCGTTTCCTGATAGGACACCAGAGAAAACTTGTCACTGAGAAGGCAATTTGCCAAAACAAGGAAGAAGAGAAAATGGACCCAAAATACAAAGGAGCAGCTACACCACCCTCCAGTTACAACCAACATCTGAAAAGAGAAGTATTGGCTCAGGACCCCTAAGACTAAGTTCTCAGCACAAAGGAGATTTATTTGCCTCAGGGGGAAAAAGGGTAGGAAATAAGGAATAAAGACAGGAGACAGAGGAAGAAGGAGAAGGGGAAGGAAACAAGGGAGAGGGGGAAGGGGTATTTGTCCCAGAGGGTAGAGAGGAGACAGACGTGACCCATAGGAAAATGGCAGTTTGTAAAGGTAAAAGGATAAGGCGTTTCATTTTAATTGGGCATGTTAATTAGGTGAGCCAAATGAAGCTTTTGATTGCTGGACTTCAATTCTTTGATAGCTGGGCCTTGATAGTCAGTCTCAGGAGGCAGAATTGGCCAAATAAGGGAATGGCCCTTGGTAGCTAGCTTTTAGCAAGGCAGAGGGAATGGGGGGCTGCCAGAGCCACATGCTCAAATGGGCTAGTGTCCCTTCATATGTTACATCACATCTTCACATTATTGAGGTGATAGTCAACTAAACCCAGAAAGATCCAGTATCTTTAACAAATAAATGCACGGAAGGTAAGAGAGAAAAATGTTACACATTAAATAGACTTGAAATTCATCTTCAAATAGAAGTCTACTGAAAATAAAGAACTTAAAAACATGTCAACAAATGCAAGATGTGGCCAGGGTTGGACCTTACTTCAAAAAAATGAACTTACAAAAGTATTTCTGAGAAAAATGAAATAAATTTGGATCTAAATTTATTATTAGACCACATTAAAAGTAGTGCTAAATGAGGTGCTATATCGTGACTATGGATTTTAAATGTCTGTATTTTAGAGAGACATCTGTAAAGGTTAATGAGGGAGTTGGTTGTAGAGATGGAGCTTTAGAGATGTGATTGGCTCATGAGGCCTTTGCCTTCATCGAGGGATTAAGCCATTGATGGGTTTAACTGAAGTATTTTTATACAACATATTTTGGTCATATTCTTCCCCCTTCCCAACTTCTCTCAGACCCTCCCCACCTCTCTATCTAACTTCAAGTTCTTTTTCTATTTCTCAAACGCAAAATAACAAAAATGAAATTCAAAACTAACAAACTTAAATATAGAAAACTAATAAGACCAAAACAAAACAAAACGACAACACACACACACGAAGTCCATTTTGTGCTGATCAGATGTTCCTGGGCACGGGGAGTGCCCTTGAGTGTGGCTGATAGAACCAGTGAGACTCCATTTGAGAACACTGAATTTTATCCCCCTTTCTCAGAGGGTATCAATTGCAAATAATTTTTTGGCTTGGATAGAGCTTTGTCTCCACTTCCCTTTCTCAATGCTGGGATTTTGTCTGGTTTGAACCTGTGTGGGTCTTCTGTGTGCTGTCACAGTCACTATGAGGCCACATGTGTGTTAATCCTGTTGTATGTAGAAGACTTTTTCTTTGGAGCCGTTCGCAACCTCTCGCTCTTTCAATCTGTCTGTCTCCTCTTCCACATGGATCCCTGAGCCTTGAAGGGAGAGATTTGATAAAGACATCCCATTTAGGGCTGAGTTTATTCAAAGTCTCTCACTCTCTGCACATTGTCCAGTTGTGGGTCTCTGTATTACCTTCTACTGCAAGAAGATGCTTCTCTGATGAGAGTTGAGTGGTGCACCTAACTATGGAGTATAGAAATATGTCATTATGAGTCATGTTATTGTTATATTTCTTTATCAGAATAAGAGAAGTAGGTTCTCTCTAGGCCTATGACATATCTAGTCTCGGGTTCTTGACCACTTTAGCAGTGTCAGGTTTGAGCACCACCTTATGGAGTGTGCCTTAAAACCAATAAGAAAAAAAAGTGGTTGGTTACTCCTATAATGGTTTTGCAAGTATTGTACCAATATACCTTGCAGGCAGCTCCCTATTGTAGGTCTCAGAATTTGGTGATATTGAACTGGATTATATTGACACTTCTTTATCTCCTCTAGTAGTGTGCAATGCATCTCCCAGTACTATGAATGCTAGTCAGCAGGGGTGAACTTTCTAATTGAGCACCAGCTTGATTTTTCCATGTTCAAAGACAACTAAGTTGGGTCTTCAACAATAGGGCCTTACCATGAGGTTATGAAGAGTAACCAATAAATAACTTTAATCTGTGATGTTTGAGGGTGTCTATGGGTCTTTGGTCAATGACTCAAAAAGATGTAACTTGACAGTTTTTTGGTTTTTTTTAGATAGGGTCTCATTGTGTTTTTCTGGCACCAACTGTATAGACCAGGCTGGCCCCAAACTCATAGAGATCCACCTGCTTCTGTCTCTCAGCACTGGGATTAAAGGCATGAGCCTTTAATCATGCCTGACTTATTTGATGTGTATTAAATTTGAATAGACTGGGGCTAGAGTGATGGCTCAGTGGTTAAGAGCATTGCCTGCTCTTCCAAAGGTCCTGAGTTCAATTCCCAGCAACCACTTGGTGGCTCACAACCATCTGTAATGAGGTCTAGTGCCCTCTTCTGGCCTGCAGGCATACATGTAGACAGAATATTGTATACAAAATAAATAAATATTTAAAAAAATAAAATAAAAAAATAAAAGTGTTCCCTGTTAAAAAAAATAAATAAATAAATTTGAATAGACTATGCTATGTGGGGTAGCAGAATTGTGAAAAGTAGGGGTCTCATTGAAAGAAGTGAATTGGGGTCATCCCTATATAACATTTTATCTTCATTTTCAACTTGACTAGATTTGGAATCACCTCAGAGACACACATCTTGGTGTGTCTGTGAGCGTGTTTCCAGAGAGGTTTAATTGAAGATGGAAAACTCATCTGACTGTGAGCAGCACCATTCAACAGTCTGGGGTAACACACCAAATAACAGAGATGAAGAAGGAAAAGAGCGGACTTCCTGACTGGAGATGTGATGTGATCAGCTGCCTCCTGCTCCTGCCACCATGCCATGAGGGACTGTATTCCCAAACTGTGGCCAAAATAAACTCTTCCTTCATGTTTACATTGCCATATGTTTAGCCACAACGATGAGAAAAACAATGAACACATCCTGGAAAGACCTTTTTGTCCTTGGTAGTTCATGTTGTTCTCCCTGCTTCCTAGAGGCCATGAGATAAGAAGCTTTTTATCTACCATGTCTTTCTACCAGACCAGAAACATACTTCCAGGTTGACCATGAACAAACACTTCTGGATCTGCAAGCCAGGGTAAAGTTTTCTTTTCTTAAACTGTTTGTCTCAGTGATTATGTCCCTGCAATGAAAATAGACTAGTACAATACCTGACAGGTTTAGAGGAAGCACGATGTGGTGTCTGGGGTTTGCTTTAAAGCGCTCCATGAGGGGAGATCAGCAACTTAAAATCGGCAGAACATTCATAATTGCAAGGCTGGGTAGCAGGCTCAGGTGGGTTGGTTGTCTGGTCTGTTTTGTCTTTGGGTTTGCTTAAAGCCTTCCATCATGAAACTCAAATGGTGAGAAGAATGGCCAGACAGTACGAGCTGCAGCATATGATATTCTGAAAAGAACAAAGACAGTTTCTTTCCCTCTGTGCCATCACAAAGCCCCAGGGGACCAGGCTGCTAGACCAGTCCACACCTTGTGCTTTTCCCATGTCCTCCCAGAATGTTCTTCCTTTCTGTTACTCAGGCCCAGCTTGATGTGGGATGTCCTTCTGCATATGTATTACTTTGATTGGCTAATGAATAAAGCTGTTTTGGCCAATGGCTTGGTAGAGTAAAACCAGGTGGGAAATTCAAACAGAGTTATAATGAGAAAGTAGGCAGAGTCAGGGAGACTGCCAAAGGAGAAAGATGCCACCAGAACCTTACTGGTACACCACAGCCTCGTGGCGATACACAGATTAACAGAAATGGGTTAATTTAAGATGTAGGAGTTAGTTAATAAGAAGCCTGAGCTAGCAGGCCAAACAGAGTTGCAATTAATATAGTTTCTGTGTTTATTATTGGGGTCTGGGCAGCCAGGAAAGAAATGAGCAGCCTCTGACTACAAATGGTGCCCCATATGGGGCAACCACATTCACATAAAAACTGAGAGAGCTTGGGAAGAAATTCTAGACACAAAAGAATAGAGTTAAGCACAGCTTCTTGGTAGCTGCATTTTTTTTTTCAGATAGGCTCTGTTTGCTGGCAGAGAACAGAGCCACAGCTCCTCTAAGAGAAGGCTTTCTAACTCAGTATAAGCAGCAAAAAGTATGCAGCTTCTTTAAAAAAAAAAAAAAAAACCTTCCTGGTTTGTGCTGGCAGCATGGCTATTCCTGGTCAGAAAATGATTACAAATATGCAATAAAGACAAATTTAGACTAAAAAAAAAAAACCCCTCTAAACAGGTAACAATGTGTTTTTAAAATGTATGTAGGCTTGAAAAAGAGAAAAAAAGAGTATAGACAGTTATAAAAAAAGTAAATAGTTTTAAAAAACAAAGTCTTTACAGAGACAGTAAAAATAATAATAAAAACAGTACAGTCATAAATTATGAGAAAAAAAAAGCCACATAAAAATAAAATATGCCCAGAGAGTCTAAACTGTGATATTATTATGTTTTCTTTAAACTTTTTGACTGCAGAGAGACATTTGATTCTGGGACTTGCTAAGTTAAAGCAACATAAAGGTATTTTGACTTCAAAGTTTGGGTCTATGGATATGTTGCTTTGAAAAAGAGGTTCTGTTTTTGTTTCCACAGAAGATAAAAAAAAAAAACCCTGTGGATTCCTTCCAGGCTAATGTAGTTAGATGGAACAAGAACCCCTCCCCCAAAAGGTCTCCATACACTCTAAAAAATACTTCATCCAAAAAACAGCAAAAAACAGTTTGGAAAAAACTACACCCAAATTCCCAAAATGATTGTTTATAAATATTAGTTTTCATTTAAAGAAGAATATGATATAGAAATGAATACTTTACATTGGTATGAACTTTGGTTTATTGCCAATGGTTTAGCAGAGTAAAGCCAGGCAGGAAATTCTAACAGAGATATAGAGAGAAAGTAGGCCGAGTTAGGGAAACACCAGAACCTCACAGGTACGCCACAGCCTCGTGACCATACACAGATTAATAGAAATGGGTTAATTTAAGATGTAAGAGTTAGTTAATAAGAAGCCTGAGCTAATAGTTCAAATTAATACTGTTTCTGCGTGTTTATTCATGTCTGGGCAGCCGGGAAATGAATGAGCAGCCTCCAGCTACACCACCTCAAATGCTATCTGTCACAGATAGCTGCTGGGCTGGTCTGCCAAGCATCCTTTCCACCTACTTCAGCTATCAACACTCCTGTTCTCCTATGGATAAACACTTTCAATAACATCATATGGTTCACACGAGACTGACCTCACCACCCACATCCCCTCCAGGTCTGGCTGTTGGCAAGGCCGCAGTGACTACAGCAATGGGCGTGTTGCCAAGGCTGCCCATGAGCATCAAATTAGCTCCCAGAGACTTACTGGAAGTATTAGATGAAAGACACTCCCCCCACCCCCGCCCCACCACGGGTTTGCTAACTCAGAAGGTGAAAGCAAGCCTGGACTTCTTGGGGCTATAATCATACACACGCCCAAACCAGTCTCCCTCTCAGTCCTACAGTATATTAATTAATAAAGGACCCCTTTGCTTGAGAAAGGAGAGACAGAGATAGAACAACAAAGATGGAGAATGGAAGTGGGGAAAAGATGCTGGTAGTGGTGATGACTTCCTCAACAACAAGCCACGACATGAGTGTGGAGCACAGAGGCCCATCTTTCAGGAGTTGGTCCATCCTTCTGCTGTGGGTTCCATGGATCAAACAGAGACCATCAGACTTGTGTGCAAAGTGCTTCTTCCCACTGATCCTACCAGCTCAAATTCACACATTTTGTAAGGCTCCTGGGCTATGCTTGCCTAGGACCTACTGACTTCCCCATCCTCTCTGGCCTTCAGCCTCTCCCTTGTTTTTTCAAACATGTCACCTTTCTGATCTCTCTCACGTGGGTCTAGCAGATACCATTCTCATAGAACAAACATATGCGAATGTCACAGCCTATCATTCCTCCCCATGACATTTGTATCGCTGACTCTTCCCAGCCTTCCCATCTACTCAAAAGTCAATGTCTCCTCTGAAAGGATCTCCCTGATCACTCTTTCTAAACTAGAGAAATGCTTTGGTGTGGAGGTGGGTGACTTTAAACGGGGCCTGTTTCACATGCATGAAGAGCATTTTTCACACGCAATTGGTACCATAGTGGTCTGAGCGCATATGTGCTGCAATGACAAACTGCAAGTCCCCAGGGGCATCTCTCCCTTCCCAGACTTACAGAAAATATTTGGTCTTTGTGAGCGGAAGTAGAAAAGATATGATCCACGCTCCTGGTCTGAGGAGGGCTGGTCTTGTGTTGGTCTGATGGTCATTTGCGCCAGTCAATAAACCCTACCCCTCAGCCCCAGATCTAGTCTTCTGCTCTTGCCATACTGGGCAAGAACTCTTCCCTTGCCCAGCCACATCTGCCTTGCCTAGTTGGGTCTACCTTACTGAAATGAAGCTGAAATGCAGAACACCACAGTCCTGGAGTTCAGAAAGAGATCACCCTCTTACCCCATCTGCCCGCTGCTTGCTACAGGGCTGGTTCCCATCCTCCGAGCACTGCACCACCTCCCACCTCATTCTGTAATCACAGTAGAAATTCCTTCCCATGGCAGCCAATGAATCCACAGTAGTTTCCCCAAGACACAATCATCCATGCACCCTTCCCCTGTTGAAATCCTAACACCAGCCTCTTTTCAGATGTCTGGTCTCCCTTCTCCGAGATCAGACAATAGCATCAGAGACACCAGAACTGAGACCCCTTCTCAGCTCTTTACACAGCTCAGTGGGCCCTTGCTCAATGTTTTTGAGCTTTGACAATGGAGGCTTTCTCCCTTGTTCCTCTGTAGCCTAGGGGTGTGAAGGCTTCCTAGGGTGGCAACTTCCATGACATTGTAGGGTTTTTCCTTGCCTTTTCTTTAGGGGATAGGTCCCTGACATTAAGTCTTTTTATCAGCTTCCCCTACTACCTAGACCTAGTGTGGTCTCTGCTTCCAACTGGACTCTGAACTGTACAGCCACCCAGAGAGGCCAAGAGGGATAGAGGATATGTAGGTCAGTCAACAAGGAGAAACAAGGAATGGCTAGGGATTTGACAGACTTCCTTGGGATCTGTGGGAAGAGAATGCTAGAACAGAGTAATAAAGATGAACCCAAGAAATTCATTCATCAAAAATATGTATTTAAATGCCTCCTGTATTTCATGAATTCTGGTATTTGGTAACTGGTCTTTGTGTCTATAATTAATGACGCATTTGGGGTTTGTTCCCCTGTAATTGCTCCCATCTACAGGAGGGAATGTGTTGTACTCATGACTAGTGATGAGCGGTGATGAATGACGAGGAAGAAAAGGAGAAAGGGGGCAAATGGAACACAGAAAAAAGGAGAGAGTGATCTCAGGGACCCAGAGAGATGCCAGCACTGCCCATGTCTGCGTGCAGTGAGGACTTCTAAGGATGTGTCAGGAAATAACACACTAGAATGAGCATTTCCCAGACTTGCCTAGGAAGGGAAGGAAATCTTGCCTGCAACTTCTACAACAAGTAGCTAGAGAGGACGCCACAGAGAACTGTTGCGGTGGGGAGCTGCAATCTCCTACCTCTTGACCTGTGTAAAGGGGATACGAGATTGGCTTTATGGTTCCTTTTAAGTGTATGTTTTCTGCTTCTCTGAATAAATACCTCACAATTAGAAAAAGAAAGGAAGAAAGGAAAGAAGAAAGAAAGAAACAGAGAGAGAGAGAATGGGTATGGAGTTCTGTTTTTGATGATACTTTCCATAACAGCCTCCAGAAAACCAAACTTCGTAGATGCTGGAAGTTCATCGTACACACTCTGAACACAAGTCCAGAGCAAGTCATTAAGAAGAAGCCTTGCAAGCCTGAAGCAGAGTCTTGTAGGCACATTCCAAGTAACCTCAGAGCATCCCAAGAAGAGTGATATCCTAAATCACTTGCAGAAACATCCAGCAGAATAAAGCCACGCTACGGGGCCAGGAGTGTCTAGACCCTGCTCCTGACCACAGGATGGGCTTGGGGGTAATAGTAAAGGTTGCTCTTGTTTGCGCCCAGCACATTAAGCAGAACAGGCCTTTGGCCTGGCTGGGGATGGAAGTCTCTGAGCAATAAGGAAATGAAACAGGAGCTGATGCTAAAAAGCCCGATTATTCTGTGACCCTTCCCAGCTAAGCCAGTGACCCAGCTCGGCACTGATGTCATGCACTGAGCTGTGGCATATCATAATCTTCTCACAACACAGGCAAGGAAGGCAAGTGGGAGAACAGGATTCCCAAGGCCCTGCGCCTGGAACACAAAAGTCCTATTGTGCTTGGATGTAAAAGTGCAGAAGACGTCTAATCAATCTAGAATCTGGGGGCCCCTGTGCCTGCAAGGGTGGCCCAGCCAGGTCATCTCAAACCTCAGGCTTCATAGAAGTTGGTGGCATAGAAACAGGCACACGTGGGTTGTCTTGGTTCTACGCAAGCTAAGTTGGACCCAGCAGAGGCCTGTGGGCCTACATCCAAGACCAATTCTGTAACAGAATTCTGGCCCCAGTACGCATACTTTCAGAAATGAAATAGATGGACCTTTTGTTTGAAGACCTGAACTCTCCCAGCGCGCATAAACCCGAGGAACTCACCAGAAGTTGCCCACTTAGTCTGGGATTTCTAGCACTTTCTCAGCTTGAGCATCTGGAACGAAATAAAGGAATTACATATAAGTATAAATATAGGGCATGCCTTTGGGGCAAACAGCAAAAATAGCACTCTTTATTACCAGTGTCCTTCGACAGTCAGATGGTTTACAACCAGTTCCACCTATTCACACACAAGCAGTTGCCAGGCAGTGGTAGCACACTCCTTTAATCCCAGCACTCAGGAGGCAGAGGCTGGCTGATCTTTGAGTTCAAGGTCAGTCTGGTCTACAGAGTGAGTTCTAGGACAGCCTAGAGCTACACAGAGAATCTCTTGCTCAGGAAAAAATAAAAATAAAAAATAAATAACACACACAACCATTTAAAGGAGGACTATCTCTATTTGGAAAACCCATGACCTTTAACCCTACGGTCCTATGCCTACTCTCTCATTCTCTTATTCTCTCTCTCTCTCTCTCTCTCACATGGGAAATGATGCATTCCAAAGGTTGTGTATAGCACCGCATGTAGTTGTAAACACTGGAGATTAATAGGAGAACAGGTCAGCTGTGATACAGCTGTGAGACGGGAAATTATGTAGGTGTTTAGAAAAAAAAAAAAAGCAAAGCCAGGCATGGCTGGGCATGGCTGTAATTCCAGCACTTAGAAGGCAGAGGCAGGAGATTGTGAGTTTCAGGCAAGAGTGAGCTATAAAGAGAGACCCTGTATCAAATAAACAAACAAACAACAACAAAACAACCCCAACGGGGTTTAGAGTGCAGCTCAGCAGTTCAGGGTAGAGCTTGCATGAGGTCCTGAGGTCAAGCTCCACTATTGGTTTACCCATGGCTCGATGGGTAAAGACACTTGCTGCCAAGGCTAATGGCCTGAATTCAATCCCTAGAACCCACATGGTAAAAGGAGAGAACTGGCTCCTGCAAATTGTCCTCTGACCTCTGCCTGTGCATCACAGCAAGCACGCCCATCCTACACAGAAAAGAAATAAGACAGAAATGAATAACTTTTCAAAGTAACCAGACAGCTGTCTTCTGGACTGCTAAGGAATTTTTTAAAAAGCACAATGTAAAAGTTAGTTCTTCTTCTTCTTCTTCTTTTTTTTTTAATATGGCACGGTCCAAAAGAAACATGTATTTATGTAGACACTTCTAATGTAGACACTTCTTATGTAGACACTTCTAAATGGTGAGGTACCCATGGAAGCCTCCTTAAAGCAGGGTGATAGAAGCTGTCAATGCCAGAGATTTAGGAGCAAAAGCTGACCTTTCCCTGTGTTTTGTGCCTTTAGGTTTTTATAGCTGTGCAAAGAACTGTTTTAATTCTTCACCTTTTTTAAAGTCAAGATGGGGCTGGAGGTGTAGTTCAGCTGGTAGAACACTTACTTAGGATGCTCAAGGCCCTAACTTTGATCCCAGCACAGCAGAGACTGGACATGGTAATGTACCCCTGTAATCTCCGAGCATGGGAGGTGGGGGCAGAAATGAAATACAAGGTCATCCTTGGCTACAGAAGGAGCTTGAGGTCAATTAGGGATGCATGAGAAACTTAGTCCTCCCCCTCCACCAACGCTCCTTCCAAATAAAAGTTAAGTAGGCCGGTTGCCTTTACAAAACAGGAAATATTTACTTTTAACCAGCTTGGGAACAGTTTGGGAAGTCAGCAGCTCAAATTCTCTTTCTTCCATGACACTTGTCATGACATCATGATTCATTGCAACACACTTCCACAGCCTCTGACTCTTAGTCATTTCGTGATGACAATGACTCATGCTGGCAGCCCCTGCTAGCAAGGGGGAGGCTGGCTCCCCACTGTGTTGCCCTCTCTCCACCTGTAAGCTGCTTATAGGAAGGCCCTTATCTGCTACATTAAGCTTATCTCTGCTGGGATTCCTGTAAGTTAAGTTTCAGTACACACGTGACTCCTGTATCCTTCCTCTGACCTCATTCGCAATTGCAGACCCATTTCCTCTTGACTCCTAGAATTCCCTTTCTGCATTCTGTGGGTGATTAAATCCCTGCTCCCCTCACCCAAGTTCTCCTAGCTGTCTAATCACGGATTCCCCCAGGCCACTCAGGTTTCAGGTAGGAACTAACAATGAAAGATTCCTAAAATCACCCCAATTCCAAGGAGGCAATGCTGGACTACGTGACTGCTTCCCTATTCTAGCTTCTGCCCTTCATGCCAAGAGCACTCTCCCTCTCTCTGCACAGTCTCCAGCAGCATGCTGCCACTTCTGTTCCCTGGAAAATGTCCCCAGGCCCCAGAAAACACTAGGTAGAGTGGTGCAGACTTGCAATCACAGCACGGAGAAAGTGGGGACAGGAAGATTCTAGAGGCTTCTGGGCAGCCATTCTAATCCAATTGATTAACTCCAAGTCAACGAGAGTTCCTGTTTCAAAAGAGATGGGCAATGTGGTAACTTGAAAGAAATTGCCCCCCCCTTATCTCCTAGGGAGTGGTACTTTTAGGAGGTGTGGCTTTGTTGGAAGAAGTATGTCACTGCGTGGGTGGGCTTTGAGGTTTCCTATGCTCAAGGTACCACCCACTGTCACAGTCCTTCCTGTTGCCTTCTGATCAAGATGTAGCCAGCACCATGTCTGCCTGCAGGCTGCCATTGCTCCTTGCAGTGCTGATAATGGACTGAACCTCTGAACTGGAAGCTGCCATCTTAATTAAATGCTTTCCTTTGTAAAGTCGCCATACTCCTGGTGTCTCTTCACCGCCATAGACACCCTAAGAGAGACAATGCTCCTGAAGAAGACATTCTAGGTTGTTCTCTAGACTCCACATGTATATACAGGAATGTGCATGTGTGTATGCGTGTGCATGTGTGCTCACATACATGTACACATCACACATGTACATACATTCATTGTTAAAAGTTGTTGTTTTCTTTTGTTTTAACACTATTCAAGATAAAGTAGTAGTCTGACTGGGTACAGTGGCACATTCATCTAATCCAGCTCTCATGGGGCAGAGGCAGGTAGATCTCTGTGAGCTCGAGGCCAGTCTGGTCTACACAGTGTTTCAGGATAGCCGGGACTATATAGAGAGACCCTGTGTCAAAGATAAAAATGATCCCGTAGTAGTCCAGTTAGCTTAGGAGTCAGAGTTGAGAGTGTGAGTCAGCTAGAGCAATTGTGATCTGAAGGCAGGGCATTGGAGAAGACAGGTCTGCAGAGTAGGGGCCAGACACTGTGTTAGGGCTATCATTGAGGCGAGCTACACACACACACACACACACACACACACACACACACACACACACACATACAGGAAAACTCTGTACAGGGTCGATAGAGAGGCTAACAGCGAGTTAAGAATGGAATTGTCTAGAAGTCCTGGTAACATTGGTAACATTGGAGATCAGGACCAGAGAGGAGGGAAAAAATGTCATCAATGAATCACTGGTATCTCAAACATCAGGCTGGGGTACGCAGAGACTAAAGCCTACACATACAATAAGGTCTGTTGTCCAGCTGAAAGAAAGAACCCAAAGACAAATCTGAAACAAACAAACAAATCTAAGAATTGAAGCATTGTTAATCCCACCAGCTGAGAATAAGACCTCTACCCCAATTTAGAGCCAAATTTGAAGCAAGTTTTAATTAAATACTGGCCAGGAAGATGGACTCTTTCCAGGAAGATGGGTTCCCAGGAAATGGCAGTGAGTTACATTCCATAGAGGCTTAAAAAGGCAAACCTACAAGGCCACCGTATTTCCAGTCAGATCCAATCAGGGGCAATAATATATTCTGACTTATTCCCTGCCTACACACCTCCCACCAACATGTTATCAAGTACATCTTGTGTATTTGGATCAAACAAAGTTGTTTAAGGGCTTGAAAACATGTAGCTTGTTATCTCCCATAAACAATAGGCTCTAACATTTCAGGAAGTACCTATCCTTGGGTAAGGGCCTTGCAGATCAGAGGCATTTTTGTTTCATGGATCTTTTAGACACAGTAATTAAAACTTAAAATGTAACTTTGACTCTCATGGCATGACTTTAGAGACTGAGAAAAATGTGATTTTCTCACAGATATGCCTAAAATAAGTCAAGGCAAATGTGAGACTAAGCCCATGATTGAACTGTGCAATGGATCCAAAAGTAATGCTCTTCAGGAGAAAATAAGAGGTCCTATGGTTTCTAAAAACACATCAATAACAATATTCAATAAAAAAATTAGAAGTTTCCTAAACTTGAAAAAAAAGATGTGACCCTGCTGTCAAGAAAAACTAGAAGACATCAAATGATAGGCACCTAATGTCAGCAGACAAAAACAAATCTTGATAATAATATGTTCAAATAACTAAAGGAAAATATGGTCATAATGACTGGCTAAATAAGGAATCTTAGGAAAGAACCAAAATATTTAAAACAGGAAAAAAAATAGGAATTCTAAAATTAAAAATTAGAATAACTGAAATACACACTGAATGTCTTCAGTGGCTCAGCATAAGTGAGCAAAGAAAGTGTATATTTGAAAACACATACAAATTAGTAAAAATTGTGCAAATTATGGGACAAAAAAGAAAAAATAGAGCAGAAAAATGAACAGAACTTCAGGGGCTGGTGGGAATTTTTCAAATGGTCTAACACACATGAAGTTAGGCACTCAGTGAAGAAACTTAAGAAGAAATACAAAGAAAAAACACAACTATGTGGTGATATATTTTCTGAAAATATCTCTTGTCTTCAAAGAGGCTGAATTTTTTCTGGACCTTGAAGCCAAGTTAATAATATGCTTTGATATCATTTAAGACTGTGTACTTAACCTGATGCCGTACAGTGTACACAGCCTGTTTAAGTTGAACCTCCCTTTAAGAGAACAATAGAGGGCTGGAGAGATGGCTCAGTGGTTAGGAGCACTGCCTGCTCTTCCAAAGGTCCTGAGTTCAATTCCCGGCAACCACATGGTGGCTCACAACCATCTGTAATGAGGTCTGGTGCCCTCTTCTGGTCTGCAGACATAATACACACAGACAGAATATTGTATACATAATAAATAAATATTAAAAAAAAGAGAACAATAGAACCAACCTTGCCTTGGATACCTTCTACCTCATTTGAGACAGAGTCTCTTATTGTTTGTCCTTATAAGTAACTGTGATATGACAAATGGGAAGTAGATAATGAAATGTGAAGGGTACAATATGTACCCTGAGTAGACATTTAGATGCTACATGCAATGGTTAGCCATTCATCTTGACCAAACCTAGAATAACCTGGGAGCAAGGCCTCTGAGGATGCCCATGACATGATGCTTTGATTGTGGTAGCTGAGATAGGAAGAACCACTTGGAGTGGGTGACACCATTCCCTAGGCCGGGTACCCTAAACTGGGCAAGAGTGGAAAGAGTGAGCTGAGCAATTGCTCTCTTTGGACTGTCGGTACAATGCCACCAGCTGTGCAGGCTCTGTCTGCCTTGAATTCCCCACCATGATGGACTGCATCATGAACTGTGAACTAAATGCTTTCTCCTTCTATTGTTTCGTTAGAGTGCTCTATCACCACTACCAGAAAAGCAACTAAGACACTAAGGATTCACATTATTAACCCTAGAACAAGAACTAAAAGAAAATACGTCAATAATAAGAAAATCAAGGGGGATATTTAAAACTATTCTGTTAACTCATGAAGAAGCAAAAACAGAGCAAAAGAAGAGCAGAAAGCAAACAAATGGAGAAAAGGTGATTGATGGGTTCCCTATTGTATCCATATGCATGTTAAATGCTGAAGGACTAAATAACTAAAATTCAGAGATTGTTGCTTATTTAATATCTGTATTAAATATCCAGGTCTGGAGAGATGGTGTGGTGGTTTGAATAGGAATGCCCCATCTTAGTTAAGCTTTCTATGGCTGTTAAGAGACACCATGACCATGGCAACTCTTATAAAGGAAAACATTTCATTGGAACTGGTTTACAGTTTCAGAGGTTTAGTTCATTATCATCATGGTATAAAAGGATCTGAGAGTTCTATATCTTGATCTACAGGCAGCAGTAGCAACTCTGTACTGCACTGAGTGTAACTTGAGCACAGGAGATCTCAAAGCCTGCCTCCACAGTGACACACTTCCTCCAGCAAGGCCACACCCACTCCAACAAGCCACACCTCCTAACAGTGCCACTTGGTATGGAGGCCATTTTTTTTTCAAACCACCACACCCCCATAGACTCATGTGTTTGAATGTTTGGGCCATAGGGAGTGGCACTATTAGGAGGTGTAGCCTTGTTGGAGTGGGTGTGGCCTTGCTGGAGGAAATGAGTCACTGTGGAGGCCGATTTTGAGGTCTTATATGCTCAAGCTATGCCTGGTGTGGCACAGTCTCTCCCTGCTGCCTGCAGATCAGGTTTAGAGCTCTCAGCTCCTTCTCCTGCATCATGACAGCTTGCATGCTGTCATACTTCCTGCCATGATGATAAGGGACTAAATCTCTAAAACTGTAAGACAACACCAACTAATTTTTTTCATTTATAAGAGTTGCTGTGGTCATGGTGTCTCTTCACAGCAATAGAAACCCTAACTTAAACATTACCACAGGGACTGGGGTATGGCTGTGATAGGCCAGACCATGTTTTTGTTTGAAGGAATATGGACTTTGAAACTGTAGATTAGAAAAGCAGTTGAATGTTTTATGTAGGGCTTAATGGACAATACTAGTAGGAACATGGAAGACAGTGGTATTGAAGATGATTTGAACTGTGGGTGTCTGTCTGAAGAGGTTTCAGAAGAGAAAAATGTTAATGCGTGGCCTAGAAACTGTTCTTGTGATATTTTGGCAAAGACTGTGGCTGCTTTTTGCCCTTGTCCAAAAAGTTTGACTGAGGCTAAGTTGAAGAGTTTTGAATTAATTCCATTGGCAGAGGAAATTTCAAAACAGCCTAGTATTGACTCTATCATGTGGTTATTAGTGTCCACTATTATGAAGATTTATGATGAAAAGGAGCAAGGTAAACAAGTAAAAATATAAAATATACAGATTAAGGAGAAAAGAAGCACCAGGAAGTGGAATGGAGCTAAATCTTGTGTTCAAGGAGACAAACAGATTAAGGAATGGAATAAAGGGACTGGTGACCGCAGGGTAAGACCTCGCCCAGTTAAGTTTCCAATTTGTGGAAAAAAACAAAAAACAAAAACCTAAAAAAAAAAAATGAAAGGGAATTAAAGAACTGCTTCGGTCCAGGCAAGGTTGTATACACCAGCACTCAGAAGGCAGAGGCTTGTGGATCTCTGAGTTTGAGGCTAGCCTGGTCTACAGAGTCAGTTCCAGGACAGCCAACTTTAGGCAGTGAAGGTAACCATCAACACCAGAAAGCTGGTAAAGGGGTAACTAAACGAGGGGGCCATGTTCCAGCTCCAGCAAGCAGCAGAACTTGGCAGCTTCAGTCACTTGGTTCTGGCTTTAGAGTCAAGGACAGAAGAAGGGGAATATGGAGTCTTCTTCCACAATTAATGAAAGTTGTTGAGGCCAGGTGTGCCTGGATTGCCTTGGGGACCCCCAAGACGCTGGAGATGCCAGAGTCGTGGGACACCTTCTGAGGAAAACTGCTAACAAAGTTGAAAGGAATTAGAGATCTGAAGTGCGTTTTGACATCAGACATGGAGATGTAGAGTTTAGAGCTTACCCAGCTGGTTTTGGCCTTGCTTTGGCCCACTATTTGCTCACTATGCTCCCTTCCCTACTTTGGGAATGGTAACGCATATCCTGTGCCATTATATACCATTATATAGCTCAGCAGTTAGAGTACTTGCTGTTGCAGAGGACCTAGATTTGTTTCCCAGCACCCACATGGCAGTTCACAACCATCTGTAACTCCAGTTCCACAGGATCCAATGTCCTCTTCTGACCTCTGTGGGCACCAGGCACACACATGGTGCATAGACATCAATTCAAGGAAAACAAGAAATAAATATTTTTAAAAAATTAAAAATTCAGGAAGTTGTCTCCAGTGTCAATGTGTTCAAGATTGTTCCCCTTCTCTTCTATCAGTTTCAATGTAACTGGATTTATTTTGAGGTCTTTGATCCACTTGGACTTGAGTTTTGTACAGGGTGATAGATATGGATCTATTTACATTTTTCTACATGAAACATCCATTTATTCCAGCACCATTTGTTGAAGATGCTTTCTTTTTTCCATTGTATAGTTTTGGCTCCTTTGTAGAAAATCAAGTATCCAGTGTGTGGACTTATGTGTGGGTCTTTGATTCAATTCTTTTGATCCTCCTGTCTGTTTTTATGCTGATACCAAGCTATCTTTATTGCAATACCACTCTTGGGCATATACCCAAAGGATACTCGATTATACATTATGGACACTTGCTCAACTATGTTCACAGCAGCCTTTTTTTGTAATATCCCAGAACCTGGAAACAACCTGGATGACACTCAACCAAAGAATGGATAAAGGAAATGTGGTACATTTATTCAATGCAGTATTACTCAACTGTTAAAAAACAATGACATCAGGAAATTTGAAGGCAAATAGATGGAATTAGAAAAAATAATCTTGAATGAGGTAAAGCAGACCAGAAAGACAAACATTATATGTACTCACTCATAAGTGGATACTAACAGTAAAGGATAACCATGCTACAATTCACAGACCCAGAGAGGCTAAGTAACAAGAAGGGCCCAAGTGGGAATCCATGGATTTCCCTGGGAAGGGGAAAAAGAGGAGATTTTCTGGTTAGACTGGGAGCAGGAGGCCACGGGAACTTGAGGGATCGGGTTGGGGTGGGTAGAGGGGAACAGTGCTGACAGAGATGACTGGAAAGGGGTTCTTTATGGAGCTGGGTAGAAGTCTGAGGCAAAGGAAACTTCCAAAAGTCTACAAGGATCCAGCTAAGACTCCTGGCCACAGTGGATGCGTAACCTGAACTGGCCGTCACCTGTGATAGTATTGGTGACTACCCTCATTGTCATCAGAGAGCCTTCATCCAGTAACTGATGGAGTCTGATTCAGGGACCAACAGCCAAACATTGAGCTGTGCTCGGGGAGTCCTGCTGAGGAGACAGAGGAGGGGTTGTAGGAAACGGGGGAGGGGGTCAGGAACATCCCAGGAAAACCCACAGAAACTACTAGCCTGGCTCATAGGAACTCACAGAGTCTGAACCAACAACCAGGGTTCAACCTAGGCCCTCTGCACATATGTGACAGTTGTGTAGCTTGGTCTATATGTGGGACTCCTGGCAATGAGAGCAGGCTCTGTCCCCAGTGCTATGACTGGTTATTGGGAAGCTATTCCTCATGCTGGATTGCTTTTGCCCAGCCTGAATACAGGGGGAGGTGCTTTGTTTTATGGCAGCTTAATATGCCATGCTTTGCTGAAGATCATGGGAGGCCTGCCCTTTCTGAGTGATCATGGAGGAGGGGTGGCTGTAGTCAGGTTGTAAAATAAATAAATTTAAAAATATCCACCTTGATGTTATCTACATTAGGTACGCTTCAACTACAAGGGTAGATTTGAAGTAATGACTGGCAGAAGATACACCATAAAAATAGTCTGCTTAAGAAAGCTGGCATGGCAGGGGTGCAGCATCCAGCCTTGATGCAGGGGGAGGAGCTTGATCCTGCCTCATTGTGATATGACACGCTTGGTTGACTCCCATGGGAGGCTTGCCCCTTTCTGAATGGAGGAAGAGTGGATGGAGGGGCAGAATGGATGGGAAATGGGGGGAGGGAACGGGAAGAGAAGAGGGAGGGAAACTGTAGTTGGTATGTAAAATAAATGAAAAAAAATTTAATAAAAAAGAAAGAAAGGGAGAGAGGGAGGAAGAAAGAAAGAAAGAAAGAAAGAAAGAAAGAAAGAAAGAAAGAAAGAAAGAAAGAAAGAAAGAAAGAAAGGGAGGGAGTGAGTGAGGGAAGGAGGGAGGGGAAGGAGGGAGGGAGGGAGAGAAAGAGAGAGAGAAAGGAAGGAAGGAAGGAAGGAAGGAAGGAAGGAAGGAAGGAAGGAAGGAAGGAAAACAAACAAGCAAACTGGCATGAGAGCCAGAGCTGGGCCGCAGTTGGCAGCATGTTTGCCTAGCATGGGGAAGCCCTGAGTTCAATCTCCAGCATTCCATGCTGATACATGCCTGTAATCCCAGCACACGGGAGATGAATGCAGGAATGAATATCTGAATGAGTTCAAGGCCAGTCTAAGCTACTTAGCAAGTTTGAACTTGGCCTCCTTGGCTTACAAGAGACCAGATCTCAAATGAAATATAAATATGTAGAGAAGAGAAAAATTAGGCCCAAAGTAAACACAATTAAAAAGAGTGATATCCATGGGAACAGAAATCAACAAGCCAAAACCCCACAAGCAATAGAGTTAGAAAACTCAGGGTTATTTGAAGAAATTAATAAAATTTGTGAGTTCCTAAAAAAAAAAAACTCTAATTGAATATTAGAGAAAAACATAGTCTAATACCATAAAGAAATTATGTTATTATGTAGATAATATAGACATTAAAGGGAAAATAAGGAAATAATATGTACAATTCAGTGCTAGTGGATTTGCTAATACATGAAATGGATATATCTGAATAACACAACAATTAAAGATAATTTTTAAAAACTAAAACAAAATGTCCTTACAAAGAAAATATGGCTTTGACATTTCCACAGGTGCAGTCTATAAAAGATTTAAGCATGGTGTAATACAATCCTCATGAATACTCAGGATATAAAAGGCAATCTCAGCTTATTTTATGAGGCCAGTATAAATCTGATAATAAAATCAGACAAAGGCAATAAAGAAAATTGCAGACAAATGCCGTAAAGAACTTAGAACAATATTTATTAAGCAGCACAGCCAACAATTATTAACAAATTGAAGGGCAGGGAGGTGGCTCAGTTAGTGTCCCACAAGCTAGAGGATCTGAGTTTGCTCCTCAGAACCTGTGTATGAAGCGGGGCGTGGCAATGTGCACCTGCCATGCCAGTCCAGAGGAGGCAATGACAGATAGCTCTATAATGTGGTTCATAGGTTCGCCAGTCTAGTCTACAAACCAAGCTTCAAGCCAGCGAGAGAGCCTGCCTCAAAGAACGAGGTGGAGCACTCCTGAGGAATCATGAATGAGGTTGACCTCTAGCCTCTACACACATATGTACATACACAAACATGTGAAAACATGCATGCACACACACGCATGTGAACCACATTGAATCTAATACATGGAAAGAAAGCTATAATTTGTTATGACCAAATGGACTTTATTCCAGGAATGCAATACTGCCTTGACGTTTGAAAACCAGCTCACGTCATTCACCACTCTGACAGAACAAAGGAGGAAAACCACTTAGCCATTTCAACTGAAAATCATTTGACAAGGCTCAAAACCCCCTTTGAATGTATAAATAGAAGGAAATTTTCCAACTTAATAAAGAGCATTAATTTATATGTTTTAGTCTATAGACAATCATGTACTCTGCCATAAGAGAGGAAACTTTTTTTTCTATAATCAGGAATGAGGTCATACCTTCATCTCCACTTCTGTTCACTACTTTCCTGGGAATCATTTCTGAAGTCACAAGATCAGCAAATACATCGTGGAAAAGAAGAGACGAAATTGTCTTTATCCACAGACCTCATAGAAAACTACAGAAACTCCTGAGGGGTCTCACCAGAAAAAAATAGTAGCAAATGAATTCACCAGTGTTACAATGTAGGACAGTATGCAAACATTTTTTACTCTGCTGTATACTAAGAGCAGAAATTAGGAACATTAAACAGTCACAGAGTAATTACATAAGGCACACAGAGAAATGAAATTATTAAAGGATGTATATGACCTTCATAACAAAAACTATAAAACTGCTGAGAGAAATTTTCAAAGGTTTGTTGTTGTTACTGTTTGCCTTGGTTTGTTGTTATTTTTGTTTGGTAATTTTTTGTTTGTTTGTTTCTGCTTTTGCTTTTTTGCCTTCGTGTATGTAGCCCAGGCTGGTCTCTAACTCACTTTGTAGCTGAAGATGACTTTGAACTCCTCCTCTGGGGGGAGGGGTGTTGGGGTTACAGAAGAGTGACTACTGTTCATGTATGAAATGCTACAGGGATCACAGGGTTCATGTATGCTAAGCAAGCACTCTATCAATGAGCTACTACATCCTGGCTCCTGAAACATGTAACTCAAATAACTTTAAAAACAGGCTGAGCAGAGGAAACCAGTCGAAAGAGAACACAGTGGGATTTGCCTGAGTTATAAAATAGGCAAAATGCATCAGAAATCAGGTGAGATGGGCAGGTCTGACTATAAAGTTTCTTGAATGATCCAGAGGTTCTGATTAATAGAGCAATTGAGTGGTTATATACATTTATCAGAATCCATTGACTTAAGTATGTGTTGGGGGTAATAATGGCTCAACACAGTTCATTCCCTAAACTCTGGAAGGGTTTATTCCCCACTATCCATCAGTAAGATAACACCTTCTCCCTTTCAAGTACACTTCTGCCTTCTCCCTATTCCTGTGCCTGCATACACTCCTTGGCACATGGTTTCACCTATTGGTACCTTCCATACCTGGAGCCGTTTGCTTCTAATGTCCATGAGCAACTCTCTGAGTCTGACCAGAGGGTTTCTTGAGCCTCTGAAGATAGTGCATATTCTGGATCAAAACTGGAAAAGTCCCAAGAAAGTCAGAGGGTTCATTATCATCTGCAGAACCCTGTACCACTCTGGCCCCACCTCTAGGCCTGGCAACAGGCATGTGATGTACGTTTGGTAATGTTTGTCCAAAGCCTAGAATAGGCCTCAAAGTTCTATTTCAGTAAGCAGGTGCTGAGCTGGGCCAGGAAGCCTAAGGCAATGGCTGGCTGACCTTTCTTCAGAGGCTCACCGAGGTCCTCCCCAGGGCTTAAGATCTTACCCCTCTGTGGGGTGTTCGGGAAAACAGATAAACTGCTGACCTCAGCCCTACTTAAATATTATGGGGTAGCCAAAGTATTCCAGAAACAGCCTCCCTCCCCTTGCCTGCTCATTTCCCGCTTCAATGAAGTCATCTGAGCCCAGGGGTTGGGATGGGAGGGGGGGCTGTAGTTTTCTTTCCTCCACACCTCTCCAATAGACTGTCATGTCCCAGGTCGCCTGGGACCAGGACTGACCTTTTGGGGCAGTTTGCTCAAGTGCTCATAAGCAAACAAAAACAGCCTTCAGGTTGGCCAGGCCTGGCAGCTTGGGATCGAAAATAACCAGAACGGCTGGCAAGCGCCCATGCCTCCCTGGGACCCTGGACCTTTGTCCTCCCAGCCCTATCCCTCAGGGCTTCCTTTGTCAGAACTCTGGTCTCTGCTGGGATTGGGGACGGGAGGGGGACAGTAGTGACTTTGAACAATACCACTGTGTCTGGCCAGGAGCCTGTTTGACCTGATTAGGCTTCAGAGCCTGGGGCAGGGACCAAGGCAGCCTTCAGAAACTGCTTTTCACCCGGACAGGCAGACTTGTCACTCCTGTCTCTGCAGTGGCACCTTTTTGGTAATTAGGCAGGTGACGCGATGGCCTTCGTGATCTCTGCCTACACAGGCGCTGGGACCCACTTGGTCTACTTACTCTTGTTGCCCTTCCCACCAGGCAGCTCTCCAACAGTATTTTTCTCACTGAAGCTCTTGCTCTGGCCCTGCCAGGCCCAAAGCACCCTCACCAGAGTCCAGCTGGCACCCACTTAAAAGCCTTCCTGAGAGCCTCAAGGTCGCCCACGCCCACAGTCCTGGCCCTGGGGCATGAGCACCAGGCCACGAAACAGAGCCAAGAAAATTCAGGAGAAAAATCATCCCCCAGCCACAGGAGGGCGCCTCCCATCCCCTTCCCTAGGTGGGCACCACAAGCCCTAGCTTGTGGTACACCATTCCCATCCTGCACCTCGTGTGCCTGGGGACACCCTGGGGATACAGAAAGTGCTGGGGCAGCACTTTTGAGTTTGTTGGTACAGATGGATGGGAAACCAGAGTGCAGAGATTTCCAAAGACTCTGCAGAAACGGTGAAAGTGGAGAAGGCAGGGGTGAGGCTGGAGGAAGGGAGGGGTGGCTAGGTGGGCCCAACAACCTGGTCTATCCTTTGTGTGTTGGCAAAAAAATCGAGCCAGTCAGCTTGTAATGTGCTTGCTTACCGCTGGCATTGCCAGGACTGTTTCCATGTGAGGCCTGGGGGAAACTGAGTCAACCAAGATCACATAGCTCTTTCAAAGGGAGTTGTCCACTTACTAAGACTCTCCTTGTTTTGTCTTCTGGTTTTGTTGGGGGGCTTTGTTGTTTGGGTTGTGTTTTTCTTTAATTAAATGGTTATGAGTGTTTTGTCTTGCAAGTGTGTTATGTGCAACATGTGTGCAACACGTAAAGAGGCCGGGAGAAGGCCTAGGTATGTTTTCCTGGAACTGGGAGATTCAGATCACTCTTTTCTTTTTTTTTTTTTAAACTTCTTTATTATGTACACCATGTTCCACCTGTGTGCATGTCTGCACGCCAGAAGGGGGCATCAGATCCCATTGTAGATGGTTGCGAGCCACAGGGTAGTTGCCGGCAATTGAACTCTGGACCTCTGAAAGAGCAGCCAGTGCTCTTAACCTCTGAGCCGTCTTTCCAGCCCCTACAGACCATTCTTATCTGCTATGTGGGTGCTGAGAACCAAACCTAAGTCCTCTGCAAGAGCAGCAAGTGTTCTTAACTACTGGGCTATCTCTCCATCCTGGTTGTTCTGAGACAGGGTCTCAAATAACCCGGGTAGCCCAGGGTGACCTTGAACCCCTGATCCTGTTGCCTCCATCTTCCATATGCTAGAAATGCAGGACTCTACTATTATGTGTGGCCTCCTAGAAGATCCTCAAGTGCTCATTTGTAGACAGAAATTTGGGAGAGTATACAACAGGATGTCTGTGTCAACAACGAGAGGAAGGGTCGTTTGATTTTCTGAACAATTTTGTTTGCCTTTTGCTTTGCTATGTTTCCTGCTAAGCAAAAATAGAGGGAAAGGGGAGTTTTAAAGAAAAGATACACTAGACATTGGACACTCAGCAGAAAGAGGAGCTGGCCCTGAATAAATAAATAAATAAATAAATAAATAAATAAATAAATAAATAAATAAATGAATAAATAAATAAATGAATAAATAAATGATAAAGAAAGTTAGATAGTATTGCCTAAGGAGAGAAAGAAAAGGGAAAGGGGAAGTGGGCCTTCATTGGAGCTGTGGCTCTGTTGTAGGATGCTTGCTTGGCTTGCACAAAGTCCCAGGTCCCATCCCCAGCACTCCAGAAACTGGGTGGAAATACTAGTCTCAAGTCCCTGGGAGGGGGGAGAAACAAAGACTAAAAAGGAGGAAAAGAGGAAGAAATCAAAGACAAAGAAGAAGGGATGAGAGAAGAGAGAAAGAATGTGGACATCAACCATAAGGAATCTTGCAGGTTCTTAGGGCTCAGTGCTGATCCAAAACAATCAGTATTAGTCAGTGCCCTCATTCCCACCCCGTCACTTTCCTTTGTGTCAATGTTATAGACCCTAGGGTGGACTTGGAGCATCTGGAACTAGTATTTCCAGCTACAAATCACTGTATAAATCACTGAACAATCTCTGTGTGTGGTGTGCTTTCTATGTCTGGCTCTGGGTCTCTCTCTATCTGTCTCTTTGTCTCTGTCTCAATCTCTGTCTGCCTCTTTCTCCCTCTTCTTTCCTCCCCCCATCCAGAAGCATCTTTCCTCCTATTTCAAAGTGTTCTTCTTGTCCTTCTAAGACAATACAAACTGGAGACGGGAGGGGCTTTTGCTGCCAGCTCCCTGCAGGGTAATCAAACCATCCTCAGTGATGTCATGTTTTTTAAGTAGATGTTTGCTTTAAAAGCTGCAGAATAATCTAAATTTCCAGCCCATCCATCCCCAGAGATGCAATCTTAATGTGGACTCGGCCAAAGAGGAATTCACACCCCTGCTCATTAAGGGAGCCATTAGGCCACCAATTAGTTAGAAACTTCTTCATACTTTTTCCAACCCTTGTCCCTATAAAACTGTCACATCTGTGTTTCCATGGGTGCCAGGGACAGAGAAATGAGTGCCTAAGCGGGAAAAAGGAGGGGCAAGCCAAAGAAGCCTGGCACTGAAAGCCGAGTGACCTCCACCTGCCTCTCTCCAGTGCTGGTACCTTTGATTACAGGGGCCCTAGCTCGGGAACTTTCTGCTAGAGTTTGGCAGATTCAAGCGAGACCAGTTAGAGATCAAGGCTGATGGTAAAGCTACCCCAAGGGCCCGGGGAATTTTATCCTCACTGGGTGGAGAGATCCAAAGTCAACACCACTGTGCCAGAAGCAAGGGGCTAGGAAAACACATGCAGCCTGAATATGGTGTGCCCCATCACCAAACAAGCTTCCCGGGCTTGAGAACCATGGGGCCTCAGGATCAGATCCCAGTGGAGTTAGTGACCTCAAATTATTTGCTTAATTCTTTCAAAACTGGTTTTTTAGGAGTTGGAGAGATGGCTCAGTGATTGAGTGCACTGGCTGCTCTTTTTAGAGGACCCAGGTTTAATTCCCAGCACCCACATGGCAGCTTATAACTGCCTATAACTGCAGTTTCAGGGGATCTCAGACATGCAGGCAGGCAAAACATAAATGCACATGAAATAAAAATAAATAATTTTAAAAATTCCCTGTTTTTTAGAGAGGGGTCTTGCTGTATATCCCTGGCAGGCCTGGAACTCACTATGTAGGCCAGGCTGACCTCAAACTCATAGAGATTGCATGCCTCTGCTTCCAGAGTGCTGGGATTAAAGGTGTGTGCCACCACACCTGACTTAAACACGTCGTCCTAATTACTTTTCTATTGCTATGTTAAGATACCATGACTGGGCTGGAGAGATGGCTCTTCCAAAGGTCCTGAGTTCAATTCTCAGCAACCAACCACATGGTGGCTCACAAGACATACACACAGACAGAATATTGTATACATAATAAATAAATTTAAAAAAAGGCACCATGACCAAGGCAATTTATAGAAGAGTTTATTTGGGACTTACAGTTTCAGAGGATTAGAGTCCTTGGCCATTATGGCAGGGAGCATGCCGTGGTGCTGGAGTAGTGCCTGAGGGCTCATATCTTGAGATATAACCATTAGGCAGGGAGACAGTGGAAATGGGGAGAATCTTTTGAACTCTTAAAGCCCACCCCCAGTGACACGCCTCCTCCAACAAGGCTGCATTTCCTAATCCTTCCCAAGCAATTCCACCAACAAAGAACCAAGTAGTCAAATATATGATCCTCTGGGGGCCTTTTTCATGAAAACTACCATACATGTTTGTAGTGTTTTGGAAGAAAATGACCCCCCCAAAGGGATTTTGGTACTATTAGGAGATGTGGCCTTGTTGAAGTAGGTATGACCTTGTTGGAGGAAGTGTGTCACTATGAGGGCAGGCTTTGAGGTCTCATATGCTCAAGATACATCCAGTGTCTCAGTTCACTTCCTGTTGCCTGTGGATCAAAGATATAGAATTTCCAGTTCCTTCTCCAGCATCATGTCTGCCTGAATGTTGCCATGTCCCACCATGATGATAAGGGACTGAACCTCTAAACTGTAAGCCATTCAATTAAAGTTTTCCTTTATAAGAGTTTCTGGAGTCATGGTATTTCTTCACAGCAATAGAAACCCTAAGACAGTGTTTTTGGACCTGACCATGGGAATTTAATTATCTATTCACATATTCATTTGCTGGACATGTATGTGTCATCTACATGTCAGATGCTATACTTGGAAGCACAGTAGTCATCAAATTTCTGTTCCTGAAGTGAAAAAACATATAGCTTACTGACTTAATTACTTGTCTACTGCTATATTAAAATATAACCAGGGCAACTTATAGAAGGAAGAGTTTATTTGGGCTTATGGTTCCAGAGGGCTAGAGTCCATGATAGTGGAATAAAGGCATGGCAACAGAAGCTAAAAACAAGTAGAAAAACAAAGCCCACCACCACTGCCACACCTCCTCCAACAAGGCCACGCCTCCTACTACTTCCCAAACAGTCCCACCTACTGGGAACCAAATATTGGAACCTTTTGAGTCAATGGGGACCATTTTCATTCAAACCACCACAGTTGCTGAAGACAAATTAAAAGTAAACAGAAAGTAAACTTCTGAAACAGAAGTCCACCCTTCTGATACACACTAGACAATACGGGGGCACAGAGAGATTTGGGGGCCAGACAGATGTTTGCAGAAGTGACATCTAAGATGAGATTTTTTTTCAAGCAGAGTCCCGGCAAAGGAAATGGAAAAGAAAATGGAGTAAGTGCAGAGAGCTGGTGCAGAGGGAGCAGTGTGACTGCATGGAGGAACAGGATAGGACAGGGTCAGCGATGGAGTAGAGTATGTACTACGGGGAGCAGTCTATAAGGAAAGTAGTGTAGCATAGAAGCCCTCTGGACTATGCAGGAGCTGAGAGTCCACTCTGAGTTTCCATCTGAGTGCTTCCAAGCACACTCTTAACTGAGGAGAGTCATGGAAGGAAGCTGCTGCCGAAAACAACTCAAGAGACCATACAAACTGGAAGAGAGAGAGAACTGAAGGTAGAGAGGGCGAAGGTGAGCAGCAATGAGGAAGAAGAAGCCATGGACTTTCCAGAGGGAAAATAGGGAGCCTGGAAATTGGAGAACAATCACTCTTCCAGCAGGAGGAAAAGGTGTTAGTTTGGAAAGACACTTCTGGGAAAAGCTAGCCTAACCCACAGAGCCAAGAGAGAGGCTCAGAAGAATCTGAGGATGCTGGGTAGGAAGAAGGTAGAGCAAGAAATGGAGGACATGAGGTAGAAACCTCTCTACCTTTTAAGTGTTAGCGGTCAGATACTTGCCTCTTGGGCTGGGGACTGGGGCTTCTTCTCGGAAGGAAGAGTGGAGGAGACAGTGGACTCAGGGTTCCGAGCACCCCATCGGGAAGGTAAGATTCACAACTGAAAGAAGTGGCTCACAGAAGTCTAACCATGGAGTAGTCGGGCTCCTTTGACCTTTCTCTTGTCACTTTGCCCATGGCCATTTTTCTCCAGGAAAGTGACAGAGGTGGCAAGGGCTGGAATCTCCACGTTATGTACAGATAGGGTCCATTCTGAAAGATGGGTCCTGAGATGAAGTTATCATCATGTAAACAACACGGAGACTGTGCCAGGGATGTGGCTCGGTGGTGCACTGTGTGCTCGTTGTATTCAAGGCCCTAATGTCCAGTTCCCAGTGAGGACACCAGCTATCTTGGAGTACACACACATAGCAGAAACAAGAGGGATATTGCCTTAATAAGGTAGGAGAGCACCAACCCCTGAGAGCTGTCCTCTGACTTCCATGTGCTCTTTGGCAGGCACATGATCTCATGCACACACATGGCGGCACACACAAAAATAAATTTCATTTCAAGTTAAAAGTTGAAAGGTTACTGGGTCATACCTAAGCCCTGGGTAACAGATCCAGAGAGGAAAAATAAAGCGAGGGTAGGACCCTGGCCTCTTGCTCACACTGCTGCAGACACTTGCTCACCCAAGCTTCCCTTAGGTGAACCCCATTGAATCCCAGAGACTGCAGTCACACACACCTCTGGAAAACTGATATTCAACACTAGGGTAGAGGAAGCACCAGGAAGGACAAGATTCAAGTCCCATGGGAGCCAATTCAGATTCACCTTCTCACTCCCAGATTCCCCTAAACCCTGAGAAGCAGCGGACCTCTTTGTCCAGTTGTCAGCCCTTCCGTGTCTAGAGGAATGGGGTGCTGGCTTGGTCGTCTGGGGCCAGAGAATCCAGCTGTGTCATCTGCCTGACCCAGATGCATGAGATGCCTGGCCACAGTCAACTCTGATTCAGACCTTTCAACCCTTAGCCAGATCCTATCCTTTCTCCCTGCTTCTCTCCCTGTCCCCTGACCACGCTCCCTAGCAGACTGGTTTGAGCTGTTCTCTTCTTGGAACCAGGTATTACTAGTCCTAGGTCAGTGGATTAGTCAGTGATTGACTGCAAAAATTCAGAGAGACTTTTCTTATGATTGAACAATTCCCCCTTACTCCCATTTTTCATATTCTTATAGCTTAGGGGCCAAGAACAATTCTCTCTTGAGGAGAAAGAACTGGAAAGGAGAACAGTCTGGCTTTACATTTGCATAGCATTTTCTCTCTGCAAACTCTTTTGCATGCGTTATTCCACACATTTGCCCCAAACGGTCACTGTTTCTATTTGTTATTGAGGACTCTGAGTAGAGACTGCGCTCTGCCTTCCTCACCAACTTCTTTTTCTTTCTTGTAGAGGCCCGAGGAAGGCTGTCACTAAAGGAAACACTAAGAACACAGAAAGGGGATCTGCTGCTCCACTAAAGAGTGGGAGCTAGGCTGAGGGAGGCACCAGGCCCGGAGCAGTGAGGGCAGAAATCCGTAGCACACACTGGCGTTAGTGATTCGTGGAAACAGGTACAATTGGAAACGCCCCATCCATCGCACCTGGGCCAGACAGACAAAGGCTGCTCTCGACTGTAATCAGGCTTTGATTGGCAGTAAGTGGTAGTAAATGTAGAGACACTCTTGGCTGCTTAAGGTGGGTTAGACTAAGTAATCAAGGTGCTTAGAATAAGGGATGGTTGAGAGCTAAGCCCTAAACAGGAAAATTATATCCCCTCCTCTAAAGTTCAGACAACAAGATAGAAGTGGAGAATGTAAGAGATGGAAGGTAGAGGGAAGGATTGTGAAATTCCATCTTCAAGACCCAACACAGCCACGGCAAACGATCTCACAGCAGCTACAATTGCCTGTATCGGGCCTACACGAGACTGCCACGTCAACAGTCAGTAATGGATGAAGCAGAGTTCACAGGAGCCTACCCCCCCCTTGCTGAGCTATTGGCTACTGATGGACTCTCTGGGAGGGTCAGTCATGGTCTTCAGTTGTATACCCAACAGTGAGCCCACCAGGCTCCAGTGGATAGTTCCAAACCCACTGTGCTCACAAAACAAAACTAAAAGGCATGAATGTGGGAAAGAGACTTGTAGGGAAGAGGAGGGGAAACAGGGTGACAGGGAGACTAAAGAGGGTAAGGGTGAGAGTAAGCCGAGTACACTATATAGATGTATCAAAGAATAAATTTAATTAATAAAAACAATTTTAAAAGAACAGGAAATCTCTCAATACTTAGGAAAAGTGAAAAGATCCACGAGCCACCAATCCCATCATAAAATATATAAATATAAATAAACAGCACCTATTTTCAACTATACCATTGCCATCAACTTCCATTGCCACAAAAGGAATTCTTTTAGAGGCAAAGGTGATGTGGGATTTCCCTCCATATGCTGTGAATACCATTGGTTAATAAAGAAACTGGCTTGGCCTGACAGGGTAGAACAGAGCTAGGTGGGGAAAACTAAATTGGATGCTGGGAAAAAGAGACAGACATGCCGAAACTCTGCCGGTAAGCCACTGTCACATGGTGATACACAGATTAATAGAAATGGATTAAATTAATATGTAAGAACTAGCCAATAAGAAGCTAGAGCTAATAGGCCAAGCAGTGATTTAATTAATAAAGTTTCTGTGTGATTATTTCGGAAGTCTGGGTGGCCAGAAAATGAACATGTGGCCCTCCTACAACACAAAGGCAACATGCCATCTGATATGCAGTTGGAACTCAAATCTCCCCCACATCTACACGCTGCACCTGGTTGGATGTCTCTGGGTTTACAGGCTGGTGCTTCCTTTTTCCCTTATAAATGCTGCTTGTTGAAGATACCAGGATTATGCTGTGTGAACGGGAAAAGAAGCTGCACCTGTTATACCTTCTACAAGGCTGACTGATGATAACATCTGTGGTTCTACAAAGCTGGAATTTAATGGCTAGGGATCAAGTTATCTTGGGCTGTCCTTAGTTTCCTGATAGCCATTTATTGTGACTTAACATCCTCATGGTTATTAGGTAAATCCTTTGGAATGTGCAAACAGACTCCCACCTCCTACCAACCCAAAGGCAAAGAATGCCACCACATATCACCAGAGGCCCATAGCAGAGGTTTCCTATGATAACTATAACTCACCACCAACCTGATGTTCCCATGGCCGGAGAGATGGTTCAGCTGTAGAAACTGGGCTCCATTCCCAGCATCTTCATGGTGCCTTGACAATCATCTCCAGTTCTGGGGGGATCCAATACCCCTTATGGCTTCCACAGGCATTGCATGTGTGATGTACAGATATACACAGGTGCAAAAACACCCATACTCATAAAATAAAAATAAATCAGTATTTTAAATGCCTTGATTTGGGACCTACAAGATGGCTTAGTGGACAAAGGTGACTGCTGCCAAGCCTGAAGATCCGAGCTCCATCGCGGAGACCCACATGCTGGAGGGAGAGAACTGACTCCTGCAAGTCCTAGTCTGACAGGTACACACATGCATACCCACATCCTCATAAGTAAGCAAAAAGACAAATAAGAGACATCCAGAATATATATCTTAATTTATGGCTTTCCTAATAGAACACTGTTACCATAATAACTTCATGAAATTGTTAAAGGTTGGAACGTGATATTTGGGATAACTTCATTCTGTGACCCTGAGCCATGGTTGGTTACTCACATTTGATTCTAGAATAAATTCTGTTCCCTTTGAGGTGAGAACTGTGTTTTTGCGTCAACAGCTGACCACAAGTTTTAAATAGTATGCTATCCCATGTGTTTCCTGTAACAGAGCCATAAGACCAGAACAGGAGATGCAATTCAGAGCAGAACTCTTTCATGGCATGTGCACCGTTAGGAGGCACATGATATTTACTCTGATTCTGTGGTATCCATGGACACTGACTGGAGGCAGAGTGTTCCCGTGCTTCCCACCTGCTCCCAATTAACCAGAAGCCACTTCCCAAATAACTGACTTGGAGACATAATATAAATTATAAATGCTCAGCCGATAGCTCAGGCTTGTTACTAGCTAACTCTTACACTTAAATTAACCCATATTTCTTATCTATGCTTTGCCATGTATCTTGGTACCTTTTCTCAGTATGGTGTACCCATCTTGTTCTCTCTCTGTCTGCCAACAACTCCCTGACAACGCCCTTCTTCATCCCAGCATCCTCAGTTTGATTGTCCCACCTAACTTCCTTTTTAGCTATTAGCTATTCAGCTTTTTATTAGCAATGAGAGCAATACACATTTGCAGTGTACAAAGATCGTTCCATAGCAACTGGCAGCCATAATTACATTCATTGGCTTATAAAGGAGTTATGAAATAGTTGTGCAAGTACTAACATTTGCATTTAACAGCTGGGATTCCTCCAGAAAGAAGCCTTTCCCCGTCACTCCAGGTAATGATTCTCTTTCAGTGTAGTTCTTGTAGGAAAGGTAGACAGAATTGTCCATCCATTTCCCCACTATTTGTTGCTGTTGCTATTTTACAGTTTTCAGAATAAGTTTTATCTTTGCCGTCCAATGATGACCTCAAAGCTAATTTTTGATTTTACAACAAACTCGTGGTTTTTAACAGTGTTAGTGCATTTCGGTCCATTGCACTGATTACTTTTATTTGTGTCAGATCATCTCATCTTGGCTTCTTTAAAGATTTGTTTGTTCCTCTAAACTGGTCTTCATTGTCTTTGATAGTTCCTTTCCTTTCAGGAATGTTATTTTATTTTATTGTTTTAGAGCTATATTTTTAATTGTGTGTATATGTGTGCATAAGTGTGTGCACATGAGTGAGGCCAGAGGAATTGGATTTCCCTGGAGCTGGAGTTCAGGTAGTAGTTAAGATGCAGGGGCTGGGACACAGATTCTAGCCCTCTGGAAGTACACGTTCTTAACTGCTGAGCCGATCATCTCTCCAGCCCAGGAATGATATTTTTAAGTTCTTGCATTATCTCAACCACCTCCTGTCCTAGACAGTTTGGAACCACTACACCTTTCAGTGGTACAGAGGGGCCACTACCAGGCCCCTAGCTGGGCCTATGGCTTGGGAAGTGTCTGTTCTACCTCTTAGACCCCAGGATTAGCCCAGGCCATCAGAAGCACAGGGAATGTCATTCCAGGCTGACAGAAGCCACAGTTTCCTTCACCCCATCTCTCACTCCACCTGTCACTTTGTAGGAGACAAATCCATCCTTCTCTCCATCCTGCCTGCTGCCCCTGCCCCTAGTTTGGCTTTCCCCTAGTCCGTTCTCAACAAAAGGGATGCTTTCCAACAGTTATCCAAAACCCATATGCCACAAATGGAAAGAAAACTCAATTACATAAAAAAAAGTACTGTGCGTAAAATGCAATATATGTAAACTCCAAAGATAACAAACTAGGGAAAATACATTCGACTTGTAACACAGCAAAAATCTCGTCATCCTATAAATCATAGGATTGAAAAGGAAATGAATAAAGAGATAGAAAAATAAATATAAATGACCATAAAAGGGTGAGCTTAACTCATAATACAAGAAATGTTTTCAAAGGAGGATAACTTGGGCAGAGATATAGTGGTAGAGCACTTGCCTGAGGTAGAGCACTTGTACATGAGGACCTAGGTTCAATCCCCAGGCCCTCCTCAGGTGGTGAGTTAGTAAATGTATCTAAAATAAAATGTGCTTTCCACCCCTTAACTGAATAATTCCTGTCCTGAGAATTTATCCTACAGATCAATCTGTACAAGTATGAAAAGACTCTATGGAGGGTTATATACTCCAGTATGCCAACAATTAATCCAAGCGCCCATCTAGTAGGAACTATTTTTAAAATGGCACATGTAAGAAAACAGAATACCAGGGCCGGTGAGACAAATCAGTGGGTAAGGATGCTTGCGGCCAGATCTGATGACCTGAGTTTGCTCCCCAGAACTCACGTGGTGAAAAGAGAAAACTGGCTCCTGCAAGTTGTCCTCTGACCTCCACAGACAGAACTTGGCATCTACAGGCTCACGCATACATGCACACAGAACAAATAAATGTAAAAGAAAGAAAATGGCATATCCGGAATTTTTAAAGGAATGAGGATGTTCTTTGTCTACCGATAAGAAAGATCTCCAGGGCACGCAATGATTAATCACAGTCTGGAATAGCATCTATGTGTGCGGCCCACACTGGCCAGCTATTGTCCAGAGTGTTTCCTGTTTTCACCTAGGCACAGTGCAGAAATGATTCACAGCCTCCTTTATAATAAGACAGGTAATTGACTGAGTTCTGACCAACGGGATGTAAATAAAAGGGACTGAATGCCACTGATCAGAGGTAGCTAATACCAGGGTGCCTTATAAAAATGAAATCAGGGCATGCGGCTGTGGAAGGTTGGTGGCTGGCTGCATCCCTAGGTTGAATAACTGAAGCATATGTGGACAACAGGGAGAGCTTCCCTGATGACAAAGAAAATAGGTATAAACACGAGTGGAAAGAAAGCAAGGCCCAGTCATGGAATGGAATGGAGCTGGAAACAGCAGAGGAGTTCCCTGGTTTAGGAGAAAGAGAGGGCCGAGAGGGAGAAAGGAGTACAAAAGGAGGTAGGGAGGCCTTAGAGTGACAAGGATCCCACGGAAATCAGTGCTCCTGGGCCAGATATGGTGCACTATTGAAAGACCCAGGAGTTCATGGGAAATGACTGAGTCCACAGAAAATGTAAGATGAGCTTGGATTTTTTTTTAATACCAAAAACATAAAGAAATGTTCACAGAATAAGAAGGACACATGAAAAGACTTAAACACTAGCTAGAATGCTTCCTACTGGTCAAACCGGGCACAATATAAATATCAAACATACTCCTATAGGCTATAGGCAATCCATGGCTGCTGAGAGATGGAGACTCAGTCTTCCCCAGGGATGAGCACCCTGGTAGGTTATCCAGTCCCAAGTGGTCGGCCCTAAGCACATGTCCATATTAGCAACACTAGATGATATGAGCCCACCGCCTGAGTACTGGGAATTAAACCCAGGTCCTCTGCAAGAGTAGCAAGTTCCCTGAACTGCCAAGCCAGCTCTCCAGCCCTGATACATTTACTTCTTTAAACCCAGCCTGATTGAACAAGTATGTATAGGAGAATAGGGCAGGGCCAGACTTCTCAATATAAAATACTATTTTTCACTTTGAACTTTATAATTATAGCAACTATCCAAGAAAGAAACCAGTTATCAGACTGATAGAATACAATTAGCAGCTGAACAGTGACCAGATGACAAAGGGGATTGAGAACACAGGCCCGGGGCCAACAACATTTCTAAAGAGAAGGTATGTCCTCTTCCTTACCACTAACCTCCGTCTGTTTGTCCATGCCCTTCAAACTTCCCCTGCTGTCCTCCCTCTAGTTACATCCCCCTCAAGGCCTCCCCCTAGATCCTCTTGTGCAGTCTGCCATCAACACACAGAGGTACCCACTGCGCACCCCAGGTCACCCTGAGCCCTCCACACACTTGTAACATTGCCTGATTCACTTGTAGCCACCCTGAGTCACTCCCAGCAGCCCTTGGAGATACTTTAAACACTACCTTCTCTGTAGAAACTTTACTGTCCCTGGCCTGGGAAACGCCCCTCCTCTGTGTCCTCAGGGCCTGTTGTCACCTGGTCACCAGTTAGCTGCTAAGACTTCAGAGGGCAGTGACCTAACGAGAAAGACTCATCATCTTCATCAAGCACTCAGGCCAGGCTGAAAGGGAACAAGTGCTTCACGAACTTCTTTACTTAATTGAACTGGATGGGGAAAACTTCTTCTTCCACAAATGCTAGACTAGCACCGGCAAGAAAAGGATGGATTTGAAGGAGAGTGGGCGGTCTGGGACTCTTTGGACCCCATATGACCCTGGTGCTCAGCCTGTGGGGCCTCTCCCTCCAGCACCAGTTTTCAGACACAGTAGGTAGAGGGTGTGGTTCTGGCTCCCTTGGAAATGGGAAGTGTTTCTTAGGAAAATGTTGCAGAAGAATGGAGGGGTTGGGCCGAAGAAGTCACTGCTGATATGGAAAAGTAGCTTTTCAGCCCTAAAGATACCGCAGGGGTTGATGTTGTCTCTCTCCCAGGACAAATCAAAACTCCAGAGAACTGTATAAAAGCAAAAAGCGTGAGTCTTTGTCTTCTTTGAGGTCAGATGTCTGTGTTCTCATAAGCACAGAAACACAGAACAATCCTCATGTGCTTCTTTTGAAAGGGAAAGAGCCATCCACCCCCTCCCTCTAAACCATCCAAGTCCAGAGTCACTTTGCAGCCTAGGAGAGAAGGAGGCAGTGGCTATGTCTGGAATGTAACACAAGAAGGCAGAGCAGCCTCCCTGCGCTCCCCCCAGCAGCTATTTCCCTTTCCACGATCTGTTTCCTGCTGTGAACTTCAGTTTCAAAATACTAAATGGAAAATGCAGGAATAAGCAACCTATAATTTGTAAATAACTTTCATCAGAGTATATTGCTATTGCTCTATTGAATTAATGGCTGTAGTACTCTTTCATTGTGTCTAGTTTATGAATTAAACATAACTGTGAGTGTGGACATATAGAAGGAAGCATACTGTCTCAAGCATGGATGGGGCATAACATTCTTGTCTAGAAGGCTTCCCTAACCTAGAGTGAATTTTGATGTTTGGTATTGAGCAACTCAACTGCAGTAAAATGTTTGTGCATGGTAAGTCTGGACATATAGTTCTCTAATGACCATTACAGTATACCTGGATTTTATACATTTTTAAAGACTTATTTATGTATTTTATGTACATGGGTGTTTTGTCTGCATGTACACACACCAGAAAAGGGCTTCAAATCTCATGAGACTACAGATAAAAACAGTTGTGGTGCGCCACAAAGGTGCTGGAAACTAAACTCAGGACCTCTGGAAGAGTGCTTTTAACCCCTGATCCATCTCTTCAGCCCATTGCTGCCTTTTAAGTGAACGATTATCCTGTGGCTGCTGTTTCAGTCTGGAAACAGTGCGTGTCACATGTCTGTTCCACACCACTGAAAAGGTACCTGCTGTGGAGATGGATGAGTTCCCACTAATAACACCCCCTCCTTCTTGGCGGGGGGAATGTTGTTGGAAGTGAAGCAGGATAAAGACCCTGGCCCTGCCTGCCCACAGCTGGGTTTCTGTGTGTTTAGTGAGGTCATATTCTCCCTGCAGGGAGGCTGTGAGTCAACATCAGAAATCCCTCGTCCTCACACTGATCTGCCAATCCCTTGTTCCTCCATCCATGTCACACTCCTTGCCATGTCCTGTCATCATGCTGAATGCTGCTGTCCCATGGTGCTCTCCCTCACTCTACCCTACAAAGCTCATTCATCCTAACCCTTGTTTACCCTTCTCTTTATCCAAACCAGCTGCCTCCTGTCCAGCTTCTCTGCTTGTTCTTTCCATGGCTATCCAGGGAACCAGACCTTAGCTCGTCATTGTTACTCCCCAAAAGACTGAGAGTAAGGCTACCGGGGTCTGTCACTGTCTCCAACAATCCTCTCTTCTGTCCTCTAGTGAATCTTGTGTTCCTGCTCCCCAGCACCTTCAGGGGGTGCCCACCTGCTCCTTCCTGTGCCCCTCTTCAGCAGACTGCCCCACCTCCCCAGACCACACTGTCACCCTCTTCTGTGTATCCGTTTGCTCATCCTGATACTCAGTGCCTTCCCTTCCTACCGTAACCCACTCACCTCTCATCAGACCCCCCGTCAGGTTCTCTGACCCACTTTTCCATGACATCCCCTTTTCACATCCGATTTCCTTGCTCTGGGACTGAGCCCTTCGATACACTCACTCAGCCTTCATGAATACCTTAGGCTCATTCTAGGGCATCACTCAGCTGTACCATTTACAGTCTGACTGTCCTGTTCCAGACCAGTAGAAAGTGGACCAGTTCCGGTCTTTCTGGCTGCTGCCTCCGTTGACACCTCATGATCCATTTCTCCCACAGGTGTACTTTCCCTGCCATCCTCCTAATCCCATTCCTACTGCTCGAGGTCATGTGTGAAGTCATCTCCCAGTGCCTTGAAGCTGACCACTAAGGACTTTGTCCCTATCCCTTCTCTGCAGTAGAACTTGCTCCTGGCATTGGTGAGTCCTGGCTTCCCAGCCATGTGAAGGATCTCTAGGTACTGAGAACCTGTGAAGAGACCTCTCAAGGGCTTCTGGGAAGCATGGGAAGCAAAACGAGGGATCTGAATTTGCAATTCTGATTTTCCAAAGGTGACTGGCGAATTCCCAGAACTCTAGAGGTGGTGAGTTTGCCGTCAGTCACAGGTACAATTATGGAATCCAAAGGCCCACTCTATGTACACAGGAAGTCTTGCTTTCTTTTCTTCAAGGCTGTAGGACTGGTATACCAGGAAGATGCCAAAAACACTTATCTGCACTTCAAACAAGGTGTTTTAATAGCCATGTGAGCAAGGAGGAAGATATCTCCCAGATTAAGGCAAAATCAAGATTTGCAACTGGTGGAGTGTGCCAAATAATGCTGAATATTGGACAGATCTGCAGCAGAAGGAATGTTTGGTAAAGGAAGTATCTAAGACCTGCCATATTCAAGATGCTTTTCCAATTTTCTAATGACAATATAGACAGGGCGTTTACAGACAAGTAGATGATATAGATAGAACATTTACAGACACGTAGATAATATAGACAAGTCATTTACAGACACATAGATATTATAGACAGAATGTTTACAGACATGTAGATGATGGTTATGAGTGTGATTATGGGGCTGGGGAGGTGGGTGGGCTCATAAAGTGCTCGTCATGAAAGCATGATGACTAGAGTCTGATCTCCAGGACCCAGGTACAGTGGTTCATGTTGTGACCCCAGGGCTGGGCTAGCAGAGCCCAGGTACAGTGGTTCATGTTGTGACCCCAGGGCTGGGCTAGCACAGCCCAGGTACAGTGGTTCATGTTGTGACCCCAGGGCTAGGTTAGCAGAGAACAGGTACAGGGGTTCATGTTGTGACCCCAGGGCTAGGTTAGCAGAGCCCAGGTACAGTGGTTCATGTTGTGACCCCAGGGCTGGGTTAGCAGAGCCCAGGTACAGTGGTTCATGTTGTGACCCCAGAGCTGAACTAGCAGAGAACAGGTACAGGGGTTCATGTTGTGACCCCAGAGCTGAACTAGCAGAGCCCAGGTACAGTGGTTCATGTTGTGACCCCAGGGCTGGGCTAGCAGAGCCCAGGTATAGGGGTTCATGTTGTAACCCCAGTGCTAGGTTAGCAGAGACCAGGTACAGTGGTTCATGTTGTGACCCCATTGCTGGGGCAGCAGAACCAGGCAGATCCCTGGACGTTGCTGACCAGTCAGTCCACCTAAATCAGCAAACTCCAAGCCACTGAGAGACTGTGCCACCCCCTCCCCCAAAACTCAAGCAAACAGAAAACCAAGGTGGATGGCACCTGAGGAGAAACACCTAAGGCTGACCTCTGGCTTCCACACCGATATACATACATGTGTCTACACACATGCAAGCACACACTCCACAAAGTGATATTAGAATAACGAATCAGAATTCAACTTAGCTTATTGATCGATTCCAACATGATGTCTCTAATAGGAAAATTCATCAAAACAATACTGAAAGCTGGTAGTGGTGATACAGGCCAATAATGTCAATATTCCAGAGGCTAATGCAGGAGGAATGAGTGTTCAAGACCAGTCATGGGTAGAGTGAGAAACCAACAAATGCCTGCCCAATATTCAGTAGAGGTTATAGAGAAAAATGACGATAAATCCCATAAGAAATTCAAAGTGGGAGTGCCCATCAAGGTAAAAGATGGAGAAAAGCAATGAAAACACATGACAAAAATAAGAGTTGTAGGAATGGAGGGGGCCCCAAAGGGGCCTTTGGGGAGCAGGGACTTCTGTCATTGCGATCACTCTTTAAATGCCTATATTTGTTCATACACTCTTTTTATACTTGGTGCTGATTTTTTAAAGGGATACTTTTAGAGTCTTATATTTTATATTTTGGTACAGGAAATACCAAATCCCAGAGTAATCCAGTGAAGAGGAGCATTTGATTGATAACACAAGTCAGAGGCAGATGACCCACATCACAGTCACAGAATCAGCTCTGTCATGCTCTGCCCATCTGAGGTCCTAGCTGGAGACGACCCAGAGCTCAAGGGCTGTTCTCTCTGAGGAGTCAGGCCAACAGCTGTTGGGGGCCCACACTCCACACATGATGAGCCTGCTTTCCTTTGATGACAATATTGGATCCTAACAAATGAAGGGTTTAGGAGCAGCCTCAGCTGTCTTCAAAGCTTCCCAGCTATTATATGGCAGGGGAACCCAGCCTGGTCTCTGCAGCGCCAGATGCCAGAATAACCAGTAGCTAAAGCCACTGTGAGGCTGACCCTGGCAAAGTAACATAACTTCCTAGCGAGAGACCTGTGGGAAGTGTGAGCTTGTGTTCCAGGCAAGGTTCAGGCCTTCTCTTTAGACCACTGCAAAGGATACCACAGGAGAGTCAGGCAGCTCAGAGAATCCCTGAAGTCCCTTTACCTCCTGAGCATGAGAGGAGACTGAGACTTGAACATTGTGTGCCCAAAGGAGAGGCAGAGCCAACTCCAGAACCAGAACCTTGTTTGTAAATACAATCACTGTTGTCTTCTTGCTAGCAATTGGTTTTCGTTTTTTGTTTAAATCAGTGAGTGGTATTGTATTTCTATTATTCCAAAGGTGAAGTGCTTTGAGACACCACTGCTCCCAGGAGCATAGGTCTTCCAGATTGCTGCAGGATGCTGGTTAACCTGCAGGAACATGATACTTGTCCCTGAGGCTCGCCCCAAACCCAAGCTGAGGCCACTTACTCTCGCCTGCCCTCTGCTGGCCCTTCCCTCCATCTCTTATTCGTGCAGGATGCAGATGGTGCCTGATTAGGAGGGCACAAATCATAAGCTGCTGTCACCCAGAGATACATCTGGTGCTTTTACTAACTCTCAGAAAATGATAAGTTTTCAGAGCGTAAGGGCTGGGAGAAAGCTCAGCGCTCAACCTGACTAGTTCCTGCTCAGAACTGAGTGGTAGTTTGTGGGCAATGCATGGCCCACAGTTCATGCACTATGGAAAAGCTTGGAAATTTTTACCTAGAACTCTAGATTTTTAATATTACATTAGTGGGTGTTCACGGTGTTTCAAAATAGAGATCAAGAAGTGGCGTGTACAGCTGTAGTTCAGTTGCAGACATCACAGTGTGGCTCTTGCCAAGTGACAATAAAGCTAGTCGCCTTCACAACTATGGAAGGCACAACTCAAAAGGAACACACATAACATGCAGAAGCAAATCTACCAGCTTTCTGGTAGCTGCAGTTCTTCATCACTCAGGGACCTTCATGAACCTGTGAGTGACCTGGAGTTGGGGACGTCCAAGTCCTACAGAGATGCTGACATGTCATCTACCAATGAGGCCTTACTGCACCTGTGGGACCCATCTTTGCTATGGTCTCCGAGGGAGAATGACCCTTCCTGGAGAATTCTACAGACAGGACACAGGTTGGAAATGTCCACAGTGGCCAGGTGAAGAGACAGTAGTACGGTTGGCCAAACTGGACCGGCCTCATTTGGTGAGTGGAATTTCCTTTGGGCTAAACAGAAGCAACAGGACAAAGATGGGCTGACTGGCCTCATTTGGTGAGTGAAATTTCCTTTGGGTTAAACAGAAGCAACAGGACAAAGCTGGGCTGGACCTCCTTCCTCTATCAAACTCTTAGGACACATGTGAGCAGCAAGACGGCTTTGATGACGGCAGTGACTTGTGAACTGTGTCCTTACAAGAATAGTTCTCTGCTTTTCCCAGAGACCAAGTGAACTGGAAAAACATAAAATAGGGGTAAAGAGGCGAGGGACAATCGGCATAGAAGAGCTAAAGGGGTGAAAGCTAAGCGTTCAACTCTGAGAACTCTCGAGAGTTCCAGAAATGTTGAGCCCATGTAAGTGGGGTTTTGAACTACTTAGAATCTAGACCCCA